>APFE030051246.1:64249-156114 GCA_000404065.3 Pinus taeda
AATAAAAACAAATATTAGAGAATTCCAAATATTACTGCACTTCTTTATAAGACTGTTGTTTGAAAGGGTAGTAATGATGTTTTTGCAAAAAGGTGAACAGTAAAAAATACGTTTTAGAACTTTGAAAGCCCATCACAAAAAACGGCTTTTTAAAATTTTTAAACGTGAAATACGGTCAAAATGCCTTGTGACGGGCATTTTGCCCGTCAAATTCCAACCCTGTTTGTGACCTTTGTAGCACTGCCTGCTTTCTTCTGCGTGCTCTATCATTCAGACTGTTACACAAAAAATAAAACAAAATGCTGATATATACAGACTTTTTGTACAGAAATGATGTTGTTGGGTTATTCTTATCAAAAGGGATCATGATAATTCTTTAACATTCGGCCATTTACAGGGCCCTCTTCAGTTGTGCTGCCATCTATAGATTTGAGAAAATATGTGTTATTGCCTTGCACAACGCTGATAATGAATGGAAATTTCCAAAGAAAATCAAACATTGCATGTTTGCCCTTGTCTTCTCTTCGTGAATCCCACCTTAGAACTTTGCTGCCCACACAGAAATCCTCAGCCTTGGCTCTCTTATCAAACATCTTTTTGAGTTTCTCTTGCAAAATCTTAGCTCTGTCATACACTTGCTCTCTGGTTTTCTGAAGATGAATGGTCTAATTAATTCTTCTTTGAATTTCATTTTGTTCAGCCTGAATCTCCTGTAACAGTTTGATAGTAGGAATGCCTAAAGATGAAGGAAATCTGGCTTCCATGCCATATACCAGCTCATAAGGGCTCATCCCAATGGATTTCTTGGTTGAAAGTCTGTCTGCCCACAGGGAATTTGTGAGCTTCCTATGCCAGTTCTTTTTGTTTTCTTCTAGAACTTTCTTTATGATGTTGATCAGGCTTTTGTTGGATGATTCGGCCAGGCCATTACCTTGAGGATAGTAGGATGAAGAGTGGCCCAAGGTAATGTGAAGCTTATGGCAGAAGTTGATCATCTTTCTGGATTTGAAGGCAGCAACATTGTCAGTGATGATTTTCTCAGGGCAGCCAAATCTAGAAAGGATATTGTCCTCAAGGAATCGGATAATAGTGGAGTCATTGGCTTGCCTACATGGGATGGCTTCAATCCACTTGGTGAAATAGTTTGTGGCTGTTAAAATCCAATTATGCTGGACTGAAGAAGAGGGATGGATTTCACCAATGAAGTCAAGACCCCATTGTTGAAAAGGCTTTTCGGTTGAGATAGGCTTAAGGGGCAAAGGTAGCAGTTTTCTTTTTCCTTCAAAGATTTGACATTTGTGACATGAAACAACAAATTTTTTGACATCTGCAAATAGAGAGGGCCAATAATAACCAACCCTTAAAATCTTGTCAGCAGTGGACTTCCAATATAGATTCCCTCCATAGTCCCCTGCATGGAACTCTTTCATGATACTGTTGGTTTCATTTATGGTTAAACATTTTAGAAATATACCTTCATGGTTTTTCCAAAACAAGGCACCATATAAGACACAAAAATTTGATGCTTTCATTTTTAAGAATCTCTTTTTGGTTCTGGACAACCCTGGGGGAGCACACAGGTTTAACAATACATAACAAATATCAGCATACCATGGGGATTGTAAAAACGTTTCACTGATCTGTGGAGTCGCCAGCTCTTATTCGTTGTCCAGCTGGTTGATGTCTAAGGCTTGAAAATTTGTTTCGGACATTAGCTTGGCTAAACCTTGTCCCTTTATTAGCTTGGTGGGTTTTATCTCAATTTCATATTCAAGAATGTTGGAAATCCACTTGCCTCTTTTTCCTTCTAGTCCTTCTTGAGTTAATATATCTTTTACAGCAGAGTTTGGGACATAGGCAAGTACATGTGAATATAGAATATAAACTCTGAAGTCTTTTATAGCCTTGACAAGGGCATAAGCCTGCTTTTTCATGATTTGGTATTTCAAGGGTGCATCTGTTAAGGCTCGGCTGAAAAATGCAATAGGCTTTTCATTTCCTTGATCATCTTTTTGTAAAAGGACAGTAGTTATCATGTGATCTGAAGCAAAGGAAAAGATGATAAAATCCTTATCAAACTGCGGACCTGTGAGGACAGGCGTTTGAGTCAAGGCAGCTTTGATACTCTCAAAAGCTTGCTTGGTTTCAAGAGACCATCTTACCTTGGCATCCTTTTTTAACATGTTGGTTAACAATCTTATTAGTTCAGCTAAATTTGGGATAAATCTCCTTAGGAAATTGATCTTTCCAAGGAATGCTTGCAACCCTTTTATGTTTCTTGGGTATGGAATTTGAAGGATTTCTTGAATTTTTTCCGGATCAATTCTGATACCGTCTTTTGAGATGATATGGCCTAGCAACTTACCTTCCTCAAGGCAAAAGAAGGACTTCTTGGGGTTCAAGGAAATGCCATATTTCCTACATGTCATGAAGATCTGCCTTAAATGTTTGAGGTGCTCTTGATCAGATTTGGAGAAAGGGGTTAAGTCATCAAGATAGACAACAAGGAATTCATGGATTTCCTTGGCAAATGCAATATCCATTTCCCTTTGAAAGGTGGCACCAGCGTTTTTTAGCCCGAAAGGCATTTTAACATACTTAAATGTTCCCCACGGTGTGGTAAAGACTATATTTTCTTGGTCATCCGGGTGAACAAGTATTTGATTGAAACCTGAAAATCCATCTAGTAAAGAAATTCTAGAGGAACCAACTACTCTTTGTAGGATGTGGTCCATTTTGGGAAAAGGGTAGTGGTCTTTTAAAGAGACCTGGTTTAAATTTCTTAGGTCTACACACAGTCTGATCTCACCTGATTTTTTCCTTGTGGGAACCAGATTGGATACCCATTCAGAAAATCTGATGGGTGCTATAATACCTGCTTCAAACATTCTCTTCACTTCCTTCTCAATGAGGGGAAGAAGCATAGGGTTTATTCTTCTAAGTTTCTGCCTAAATGGTTTTTGATTTAGTTTTAATGGAATGGTATGTTGAATCACTGAGGTGTCATAGGACTTCAAGTCCTCATAACTCCAAGAAAATACATCTTGGAACTCTTTGAACAAATCCACATACTTTGGTTTTGGATCAGGGGGCAGATTTTTGGACAATTTAATCATTCTGGGCTTTTCTGTTGTCCCTATGTTATGTTCTTCTATAGCAGCATTTAAAGGCTCCATTTTTGGCTTTTTGGGCACATCATTATCATCAAACATGTCTTCTAATGGAGTAAGGCCAGCAGGCAAAAAGTTATCCTTTAGATTAATGAACTCAACCTCTGCTTTGGCTGTTTCCTCTAAATGCATTTGTTTTAGCTGTTCTATGTTTGCAATGTCAAAAATAGTTGGGTTCAGGATTTGTTTTGTTGTTGCAGCTATTACAGTCTGTTGATTTTCATTTGTTTGTTGTTGGGAATCGTTCATGGCCTCCATGTCAATGTTTGAATTTGAAAACTCGCCCTCAAGGGTGAGGAAACTGTTAATCTGGGCATCATTTTCAAATACTTTCCAATCTCTAATATTGTTAGGAACAGCGGGCCTATGTTTTATCTCAGCAGTGAAATGGTGATTTGGCTCAAAGGGAAGCTTGCATGTGCTAGCAAAAGTGGCTAGGCTGTGTGCATGTATATTATGGTTTCTTGAAATCTTGGCAAGCTCGGATTCAGTGAAGGTATTAAGTATTTCTGTTGCAGCACTCCTATAGGCCCTCATTCTATTGTCATTAGTAACAAAGTTACCTTTCATTTGTTGTATGATTAAATCGGAGTCACCTAGAATGGACACTTTTGTAGCTCCTAGAACTTTGAGCAATTTTAGGCCTAAGAGGAGAGCTTCATACTTTGCCATATTGTTGGTACATCTGAAGTTTAGTCTGTAGGCATGGCCCTCTGCATGGTTGTCATGTGTATTGTGAATCCATATACCTGCCCCTTCTCCTAACTTGTTGACAGAACCATCAAACTCTAAATACCATGTGATTTCTTGCTTGTGGTTTGTATCAAGAGTTTCAGTCATTTTAGGATTGGACAGATTTACAATTTTTGTTTGAGGAAGTTCTTCTTATTTGCTGGTTGCCTTGACTGTTGTGACCTTTTCATGGGCATGGGAAACCGATTCCTCGTTTACGCATGTCTCTACCTCTAAAGCCAAAGGCTTCTCATTAGTTGGAGGATTGGTGTCATCATTAAAAAGAATAAAAGAATCCATATCAGAATGGATTGAGTAAATTGGAAAATTTTGGGGCTTTTCCTCGCTACTTACCACATACTTCATGAGTGTTTCTCTATATAATCTCTTTGGTTGCCCAAAGACAGAAATAGTGGCATAAGAGAGGTCGAGTTGGAGGGATCCTTGGAGTTTTGCTCCCCATGATCTTGATAGGAGCATGCCATATTTTGTTGGAATGTCAGCAACTACTACGTCCATTAGGATTGTCTTGTTGGGAAACTGGACTAAAGACACACAAATATCTTTGATTAAGCCTAAACACTTGACCTAACTTGAGTCAAAGGAGTATAGATCTTTGTAGGGTCTTGTGACATCAAGGTTTAGCTTTTCCATTACAGCTTTGGGCATAAGATTGTGCGAGGCACCTGTGTCAAACATAGAATTATGCAAGATCTTGTCATGTATGTGCAGACTGACATAAAAGGGTGGAACAGATTCTTATGTTGATTTTCCATTAACTTCTGGACCAAACAGCTGCTCAGGGGTATCATCTAAAACATTTACATCATCCTTGACCTCTGGCATTTGAAGTGACCTTTGAATTTGTTTCATATACACATCATGTTTGGCAAGTTCTGAAAGGGGAATGGATATCTTAAGTTTTCCAATCTCTGCTTCTAAATTAAATGGTTTTTCCAATGGAATCTTCACGTTAGCAGTAGCAGATTTCTCCTTTTCAAAACTACTTTCTGTGTTTTCCTTTTGAGTGTCAGCGTTATGATGAATGACAGTTTGTGGTATTTCTGTTTTGGGAAGGATTTTAGGAGTGCTATTCAAATTTTCTTTCGAGGGAGAAGGAGGCAGAGGCTGATCCATAGAAGGCTGCATGTTTTTTATATCCTCTACAGTCACTTGATGCGGGCTTGGGACAGTTATATCAGCTGGTTCAGTTATGACAACCTTGCCTTTAATCTTGTTGGGTTGTTTGTTGTCCTTTGTTTTACTAGGTGCAGGTATATCAATGGTTATTGTTCTCAGCTTGTATTGTTTGTGGACCTCATATTTAGCAGAATCATAGCCTTGTTTAAAATCAAAAGACTCTCGTGACTTGGTCTAAAATCGGTTTACATCAAGGTAGTCTTGGTCTTCTTGAGTGAGAAAAATCTGTTTCTCATTTTTTGAGTCTATCAAGTTCATGTGAGTCTCACCTATAGGCTCACTAGATGTGGATGCCTCTGCGTAGTTTTCTTGGAAAGGAGGCCTAATATCATGGTCGGGACTAGCCCTTCCAGCATTTTTGTCTAAGCCTTCCTGAAATTTGGGTTCCTTATGGTGTTAGGCTGTTGTTCTTTCCATGATGATTTCCTCTCAACACTCTCTACTCTGTCTCCCAACCTATGCATGCCATTGATAATAGCATATAACTTCTAGTCTAAGGCTGAGGATTCTTCCTTAAAGGTAGTCCTTCTCTCGGTTCTAGCTCTGTTTCTTTTGGCAATTAGGTTTGCCTCCACACTAACAGCAACATTTTGCATCTCTGCAAGGCTTTGAGGGGCTCTTTCTCTTAACTGATAAGCCATTTCGGCATCAAAACCATCAGGGAATTTGTACAAGGCAAGATCAGGTGGGGGTATTAAGTTCTGTGGTATTGCATTATAAACATTATTAAACCTTGCACAGTAGTCCAAAACAGTCTCCTGAGGGCCTCTTTTGATAGTGTCATACTCAGATAATATGTGCAAGGGGTCTTTCTTTTTCTCCCATCTATTGATAAATGACTGATATAAGGCTTCTGGGTCTGCTATGGAATGGGCTGGGAGCGCTCTAAACCAGGTCCTGACATCATCGGTCAAACTTTGGACAAAAATCTTCATCCTCACACTATCATCATCAATCTCATAACTCTCAAAGTAGTCCTGCATTTTCTTTGTGTGCTGAAGGGCTGTGCAGGCATTTGTGCCATCAAAATAGGTTATTTTAGTCTGGTAATCCTGAGGCATAGCACCAGGATTTGCAGGCAGCTGTAAAGGTGCATATCGATTAGCCATATTAACAGGGATAAGTGGAACAACAGGGATAAGTGGAACAACTAGAGTAACTGGGACAATCGGAGTAGAAGCAGTGGTATGTGTAGTGAATGGAGGTGTGGAAATGGTACTTGGAGAAGAAGACGATGAACAAGGGGAAGTAGGGTTTGAACGAAATAAAACTTTGACAGGGGTTGAAAAACTACTAGGTTTAACTGTTCCAGGACTAGTATCAGCAAAATATTCTGGCTGCTCTTTTTTTCTAAGGATCTTAGGGATTATATTGGGATTTTCAAAAACAACTGGGGGATTTGGGTCTGGATTTGATCTTTTGTGACGCAAATGCTTTTTGGGAGCCAACTTCTAACTTGTTTTTTGGGAATTTTTCTAACAATACAGGTTAAACAGAAACTTTTAAAGGTCAGTTTCTTCCTCTGCGGAGCTTCAGACTGGTTTTGTGAGATTATCTGAGGAAGTCCTCAGTTGAGACGCCATTATGTTATCACTCAGGTTGTCCCTAAGCTCCTGAAGGGATTCGGCCGAGGTAACCACAAACCAATCTTTGCATTGCAGGTACTAGCCCACCTGCAATCAAAGAGGGCTCTCTCTTAATGATTTAGCTTTTTTTATGATGATTTTAGGCTAGTTATTGGGTGCAAGGAGTTTTGTTTGTGTTTGGGTGGTGTTTGGATGGAAGGAGGGTGCTTTCAAGTAAAGAGGCAATGCATAGTGTGGTAAGTTTCAAACCATTGGGCATGGAGTCGGGGAGTAAGACTGCTGGTGTGTCTTCTTGGTCACAAGAGGAAAATGGAGCAGGGAAGCTGCACATAAAACAACCTTCAAGCTAAAGAGATGAATGAAATGTAAGGAATGAGAGGCAATTAAGAATCTCTCACTCAACTTAACGGGAGGAAGGGAAATGAACTCTATCTAGGGGCAGTTAAGAATCCCTGGATAACTGTCATACATGGTGAATTAGGGAAAACATGAGCCATGCGGAATTCATATTTATGCCTAAAACAGATGAAAACATAAAGAAATAGCAGAAATTGAGCATAGAGTGCAGTTAAACAAGTTCTAAGCTAATCTTTCTTTTTGTTGTTTCGATGTTGATTTATGAATGGAAAACAAAGGTAAGAAACACTTATTGAGTCATGTAACAGCACAAGAATTCCACAGTCACTCTTCAACCATTAAACACAGTAAAAAATCCGTTCTCCAAGCTCGTAAGTAGTCTTTGATTATAGAAAAATATCAGATACAGTGCGAGTCTTTCTTGGAATGCATTAACCAACTATCCATCCAATAACAACAACCAACCCTCATGACATTGTTCAAGGCTGTATATATAGGGTAAGTATCCAAAAAAATTTATTACAACTGACCTAAACATGTCTGCGGGGAAAAGCTTTTAAACCTAAACTTGTGTTGAAATTAAATGCAAGTAAATATCCTTTGGGCTGCGCCAGAGGCAGCTGGATCAAAAATGAGTTAATGTGGTGTCCTTTGTGCCTTGGTGCAGTGCTTCTGCAATAACTGTACTTTGAGTTTTGGTCCACTGGTCTTTATGTGAGTTTGATGTGTAGTAAGTGTCATTTTAGTGTCTTTAAATGGCATTTATTGCTTCTTTTACTTTGCTGGATGGCTCTTTAATGTTTTCCTGCTTCGGGCCGCTGAAATATTTTCACTGATACACTTTGCCACATCTTGATACTCTTTGTCATGAATTTTGGAATTCACTTTGGCTCTGATACTCTTTAATGCCTGAATCGGGCCTCTCTCTTTCTGCTGGTACGCTTAAAACTGCAAAATCGGGCCTTTTCTGCCCTTTTTGGTGCAAAAACAGCGACGGAATCAAAATATTCCCCATTTTGGCCCATTTCCCGTAGCGATGCACGATTAGCGCTAATCACTAATTGCGCATCGAAAACTGCCTCAGAATTTCATTATGGGCTTCTGAAGCTTAGATTTTGCACTCGCGCGTTTTTTGAGCTGCTGACATCAACAATACGGCCGATGACGTCAGTATGACATCAGTGGGGTGACGTGGCAGTACGGTAGGGTGATGACGCGGCAGGGACACGATGGCAGGGTGATGTCAGCAAGGCACAGGCAGGAAGGGATGAGTTGGCAGCAACTTGGCGGGTGACGTGGTGCTTACGTCACACAAGGAGAGGGCGGTTTTTGGTTTCGGGCGCACCGCTTTTGCGCCTGGGCGGTAGTGGTAGGGGGGGCTCCGCCATAGCTAGGAGGGCGATGCGTGGCGGGAGTACGACAGAAAAACCGCTGATCTCCCGGGTGCTAACCCTCGACAGCTCAGGGCATGAAAATACCCGCCCACCGTAGATCGCGGGTGCTGTAGATCTGACGGCTGGCGGATAAAGTAAGTCAGTGGAAGGATAAGGACGAGGCCCCGCGCGCCAATTTTTTTTATTATTTAATTCGGCGGGGGGGGAAAACATTAGCAATGTGGGTTTTTTGGGATTAAATTTGCACGGGGTTAAATATTTGAATGTGGGGCTTTTAGGAGAAAGGGGCGGAAAGAGGGTTTTGTGCATAGGAAGGAGGAATTTATGCCATGGAATGAGTCCAAGGGCATTTCAAAGGGGTTTTTATACTTTTAGAGGAGGGACTTAATGCAAAGGAAGGGGTCCTTTGCATTGGGAGATGGTTTTTTGAGACAAGAGGAGGGTTCTTGCAAAGTTTCAGATAAACTTATCAATTCCCAAGTGTTACTTTATGGTTATTTTTCAACCAGGGGGAGGGGATAAGTATATAGGGAAGTTATTTACATAGTATTAGTAGGGGAAGGGGAAATAGATAGGGAGCTACATAGTATAATTAGTAGTTAATATGACAATAATGAAGAAATCACTAAGTATGTGAGACTTAGGCTATTAAGGGGAAAATGATTCATAAAGGAAATATGAACATTCCTTGAGTAAAGCAGATCTTTACCAAGGAAAATGATATGAAAATGATGAAACTAAGAGATATCAAGCAGATCTTGACCTCTTTGAGGAAGTTAGTGAGTGATTGAGGAAAGAAGAAGGAGGGGAAGTTAGACATGCCTCGCTTGAGTCCTTCAAATGGAAATTGCCTAATAATTGTGATTTTAAATAGATATGACACTTGAAAATATGGAATTTATCACAAATCAACATTCTGCAACCTCAAAACTACCTACCCAGCCTACTCACCTAGCATTTTCTCTTCTTTTTGGTTTGGGTGCACTTAGACTTGCAGACCCAGCTTTTTCAACTTTTTTCTTTTTCTGTCTTCCTATCTACATCTACACTTATTTCTTCCAAGGGCCCAGATTAAGTAGTTGAGCTCCTTTGCTTCTCTACCTATCTAAGAATCTACCAAGATTAAGCTGTTTGGACAGATATTCACTCTCTATATTCTAAAACAAGAAATTGAAACCTAGGGAGACCAAGGTTAAACTATTTGGACCTCTCCTTAACTGAAAATTATTCAAAATGGAATAGTTCATCAAAATTTGAACACAGCAATGGCACTTAAACTGGCACACTTTCATGGCATCTTTCTTTGGCCTCTGTAGCAAATGTGGAAAATTGCAGCATGCAAAGTATGAAATATTTGGCATGTAAAAAATTCAATCATGAAAGATGAGTAACCTATTGCAGCAGGAGGCTAACACCATATATGAAAATCTTTATGGTCATCTTAGTTTCATTGTCATGGTCTTCATCCAGCTCACTATCATCCATTAGGTCACTAGGGTTTCATTCATTGAATTTCTCATTCCGTTCATAAATTTGGCATGTAAAGGAGTAGTGATACAAATTGGTTCAAAAGGGTTTTATTTAAAATGAATATTTTGTAATAAGTTTCAAATAATCTCAATCTATATTCAAATGTTCCTAAGCTACATGGTTTCCAATGCAAAAGTGATAAAGGCATAGTGTGGACCACCCCATTACTATGAAAGGAATCAACTTTACAAGCTATACAAGACCATCATTGTTCCATTTCTCTCATCTATTTCATTGCTAAAGAAGCTCTCTCTCATCATCAATCACTTCCTCACCATTTATAGGGCCAAAGACATTCAAAAATTCAGTTCTAGCTCTTTCGCTACGTTTTTAAGCCATTCCATTGTGTTTTTCACTCTGCACATTTTGCTTTTCCCTACATGCTATGCTTTTTGTAGTGAATGATGTGCTTTTCCCTGTGAACGCTACACTTTTCTTCAGGGGTCATCAAGTGAATTTCCAAGGGATTTCAAGGGAAAATCAAGTCTCCAAAAGGGTTGATCAAGTAAGTTGAAGGCTCACTTCCTTTCCAATCAGTTTATTCCATATTTTCTATAATGTAAACCTCCTCTTTTTGCCCTACGCTACGCTTTTTTGTACCACTCTTCATTCCTGGTTTTTAAACCCTCAAACCCCTGCTTTCTTCTAATTTTCATATCCCTTCCCTCTTAAACACTCATATATATTCCCTAAAGGCCTTAATACACCACACTCATACTCCCTAATCCCTAAAACCAAACCCTACCCCTATGTTGCATTTTTGGTAACCTAATGTCTTGGACTTGTGTATAAATTCTACAACCCATCTCCCCCACTCATTTCACTCCATATCACTTATAAACACTAGCTGAAACCCTTCCATATCTCCCTAAAGTCTTCCACACTTAATTCCCCTCCCTAACCCCATCATCCTATTTCCTCTTTCCCTTCCCTTGTTTTGCCCCTTAAGATTTGTATTCACGGTTTGCTATGGAGGAGGAGATTATGGAGGAGGAAAAGAAAAATTATAACAAGGGTGGAAAGGTTTCAAGGTATGAACCTCTAAATACTTAGGAGATGATGTCTTCACCACTTACAAGGTAGTGTTTTCATCATGTAGGGTGTCTTGAGTTTTGTGAGTTGGTGCAAAAAGTCAAATATCATGTTGAATTGACCAGAATGTTTGTCACAAACCTCAAAAAGGATAAAGTCACAATTGAAAGGGTAAGATTTGTCATCTTAGCTAAAATCATAGTAGCAGCTACAAGAATACCAAACATTGGTGAAAAGTGGTTTAATACTCAAGAATTGGATGCTCAACTGTGTCAACCCTAACTCAAAGCTCCATACAAAGACAACATCAAGAAATATTTCCTTTTCGCTAGCTCCTTGATAGGTTTTCACCTTTGATGAAGATCATAATGAAATTTTTCACTTGTGATGGGAGATTCTCTAGGCTCTATAGTTATCACATCAAACTACTTATGCATTTTACTAGGGTGAAACTGCTCAACATACCCTACTACCTGTATAGAAGCCTAGAAAAGATGGCATACAAAGTGCAACATAGAAACAGTAAGCTACAAAAAAACAACCTCTTTCATCACACCCTCATCAATATTATTTTCCTTCATCATCTTAAGTAGCTAAATGTTTCTTGGGAGACATTCATTGAAGCAGAGGTCTTTTGCCTTCTTTCAACCAGCCTACTAAACCTATTACATCATCAGCACGCCCTAATCAAACAGTTATTGGCTCATCTAGTAGGTCTACAAAGAAGAAGAAGAAAGGTGGGGATAAAATGGCCAAAACTTATCAAAAAGGGAACAAGCTTGTGTTTTCTCCACATATTGTGGAAGGGGCCAAGCCTTCTACATCAGCACAATAGGGATCACCTTTACATCATGAGACACTTTTCCAAGATGATGACTCTTTTCATATTGATGTTGATGAGATTAATTTGAAAGATAATGAGTAGCCTATGGTGGAAAAGGAGAATGAACTCAAAAGGTTGCAGGACAAATTGACAGAGGCAAATGCTTTCATAGCACGCCTATAGCAGGAAAACATTCAGCTGAAAATTGATAGAATTCTTCAAGAGAAACACATTATGAAATTACAAAAGGAGACTAAAGGTAAATCAGTGATAGAGGCAAAGGATCTAGTTGCAACTCAAGAGAAAGTGGTAAGACAAAAACCAAAGACAAAAGCCCTTAAAAGGCACTTCAGGAACAAAGGAAGCAGATCATGATGAATGAGCTTATTGACAGGGAAATCAATGAAGACAAGGAATATTGGCTAGGAAAAGTCAATGATAATTTAGAGAAGCTTCTCAAGAGGGCTAACAGAGACAAGAGGATTCAAAAACACATGGCTGCCCATTATTACTCAAGGAACTTGATTTTGAGAGCAAAGGTCAAACAATTAAAGACAAGGCTCAATAAAACCTTAATCAAGAAAAAAGGGAAGGAAAAGATAGATTTAACTGTTTATGCCTCCCTTATAGCATATCATACCACTTGGTGACCTTACATACCAATTTTAAAGAATTTTGGAGGAAATTTTGTTTTTTGAGAATTTTTGTAACTTTTGGCACAGTCACCATGCCAAAAGCGTAGCATGGGCCATGTTGCACTTTTTCTAGAGGGCTCTAAATGATAGAAACTCTACATGTTTGGATATATATTTACTTATACATCATCTTTGGACACTTGGTAGCCAAAATAATCAACTTTTGCAGGGTGAAAATCACCTAAAACCACCTAAAAAACACCTTTCTATCCTTTTTTTGGAGGCCACGCTACGCTTTTTGACCAGTCTTGGGATAATTAATTTTTGAGGGGCTATAATTGATCATTTTCATTTCATGAGGAGTAAATTGTGTATCAGACAGAAAGAGTCTTCCATTGAGCTATCATGAGCCCAATTTGGAGTTTAGGAAGTCCTCCAAAAGTGGCCCACAATCTCACATTGGGCATTTCCTCAGCCACTCTTTGCTTTTTCTAGGAGGGTGATTTTCTTCATCAGTTTGACCTAGTTTTAGTTTTGACCTATGTAAATGATGTAATTAAGTTTTTAAATGATGTAATAGTGGGTAATTAGTATTTTTTATTTGTTTTTATCTATATTTGGCCTCATTTATGAGAGTGGTTAGAGTCAAAGTTAAATGGATAAGTTGTTTTAAACCTTCCTAGACATTAGGGTTTGGTTAGAACACCTCGTGGAGCAGTTACTTGAGTCATGGATTTGACCCCTAAGAGTGGGGAGATGTTGTTTTGGTCTTTATGTATCATTTTCTCATTGATAGAACAAGTCGGACATAAGAGGAGAGAACTATTGTAGCTTGTACTTGGATATTTTCTGGAAATCAAAGGATACAATTTGGAGCTATTATCTAGGAATTCATGTGCATTAAGTTTGTGATGTTGTTTTTTATCTGTTATAACTTTATATGAAATATATTCATCTTCTCTTTCCATTTATCAATTCTTCAATAGTTTTCCTTACAATTTATAAACATAATTATTTGCATAAAGTTATTTTTTTATGGAAAAATCATTATGTGTTCCTTTCTTTCTTGCTTAATGAATTCATGTTTCATTCTCATTAAGACCTTTAGCTTCTTATGAACACTACACTACACCGACCAACTCTAATATCCATCACAAAAGTATTGCTACCTTGCTCCTTTATATCTTTGTTGTTGTAACCCTTTGATCTTGTTGAGCTAGCTACCTGGTTTTTCTCCCTTATCCGGCAACAAAACCCTAAATTTTCCAAAACCTACCTGAGCCTAGCTATCTAGCCTAAAATCCTTTACAATCTAGTCATCTCTTGGTTGTGATTCATAGAGAGAACCCTCTCTAATTTGGTAGGGCTAGCTACCATACTAAACGCTTGGTTTGTGCTTACCTACAGTGATCTCCTTATTAGCCTAGGACATTGTGGAGGATAACATTTTGGCATCATTGCAGGGAAAATGATTGTTATATTACTCCTTGGATTAGTTCTATAAGTGCTTTCAAGGCTGGTTCTGTGGGTGACATATTCCAGCATCCGAAGAAGGTAATTTAAGAAATCACATCAAAGTTCAAGGTGTAAAAAACTTTGGCTCCTAAAATACACACGAGGTCAAATCCTGACCCAAATCCACCTCCTGTTGCTGATGATCTAGATAAATTACTTAGGAAACTTAAATCCCCTATTCCTAAAAGTGAACCTCGAAAATTAGTAAAAACTACATCTCTACCTGATCAATTATTGACTGTTGAAGATATTTATTTCGATATTTAGTTTGAGATATCTTTGTTTCAATCAAAATCTGAGTCTTCCCTTTTGGAAGTGGTTTTTGACCCTATTAGGTTTGAATCCTACCTTCCTTCTTCTACATCCCTCTTTTCTAAAACTAATCATGAGTTGTGGCTAAACTTTGATAAACTTCAAAGCCTAGCTGACCAACTTCAAATCACTACTAAGAAATCTTATATTCAATATCAGCTTGAAAACCTGGCTACTGCTTCATCCTCCACCTCATCTCAAAACACATTTGTTGCACCATCTGCCATTGTTAGTTTACCACCACCTCCATTAGTATCATCATCTCCATCAATGCAACCCATTGTAGTACCTACGAAACCCATTGTAGTACCTCTATTACCTCCTCTAGTAGTCATGGCACAGTCTTCCCCTCTACTATTACCTAGTCAACTTGTTTCCCTACCTCAAAACTATGGTCAAATACTCCCTCTTTTCGATGGAAATTCAAAGATCATAGCATAATAAAGTGTTGAAAAAATGATAGATTTCATAAACCTTGAAGAGGTTGATGATGAGGATGCAAAGATGAGAATCATAGCCCAGAGTTTTTCTGGAGATGTAAAGAAATGGTTTCGTAGTTTGGCAGATAATTCGATCAATAGTTCTCAGCGGTTGATAGATTTGTTCTTAGCCCGATAACAGGAGAAGAAAAATCCATTACAGATTTTGGTTGTATAATTCCATGAAAAGAAACCTGAATGAGACAATGCAGGAGTTTATAATAAGGTTCAATATGGTGTACAATTCCATTCCTAATGATATGAAATCTCCCCCTGGTTTAGTCCTCCTCCACTATCCTGATGCCTTTGATCCCAACATGGCATATTGGCTTAAGGAGAAAGATCCTACAAATTTATAAGAAATGCAGCCCAATGTTGTAGGTGTGGAAGCTAAATTACTGATCAAGAAGTCTAAAATAAAACCAAAGAAACTTGAGAAGAAGGTTACTATTAAGGAGGAGTCTTCTTCTTCTTCTAAGGTAAAGCTTGACACTCTTACAAAAAAAATGGAAATAATGATCGACAGAATGAATATTGTTGATAGACAAGCGGAGACTTTGATAAGGAATCTGAACTACATGGGATAGCAGCAATCACAGTTCAGAAATCAGAAAAAAGAATAGAAAAATCAAGACCCTCAGGGACAAATCAAAACACCATTTCAGCAAAAATACACACAAGGTCTGGAAGAGGATGAAGAAGAAATTGTTGATGTTAATCATTTCTTTGAGGAATATGAATTACCTACCTTTCTGGTTGAGGAAGATCAGTTTTCTCAGGAATCGGTAACACCAAGTGATCAGTAACTTATCCTTGCCAATGATGATTCATGGGCAGTGCAAACCGAAGAGTATCAAATGGGATATCAGAATGCCCTTAGTCATTTGCAGAAACAATACAACTTGAGGAGAAGAAATGTGTCTATCACATTGCATCAAAAAAGGAATAATGCTCAAAACGTTATCAGGATAAAGAAGCAGCTCCTACAGATCAAAATAGTGAAAAAGAGATTGTCATTCTGAGTCAGGATAAAAACAATGAAGCTTATGCCAATAATATGAGGAAAGACAAGGAAGTTCAAACCGAAAGTCAAAAAAAGGAGTCTCAAGCCAAAGGAAAACTTGAAAGGAAGGACACCGCAACAAAAGAGGTAGACAAGAAATCCAATCTGTTTAGTTTGGAGAATGAAATTTTCAAATTGAAGGTTTCAACTCCTCTAGCTGAACTAGTCAAAAATGAAAAGTACAAATATCATATTGCTAAGATGTTGAAAGTAGATCAAATGTCAAATACTGTTAATGTTTTCAATGATGAGCCTACAATTTTATTTGCTCTAGCTGTAGAGGGAAATCCTGAGGATAGTGAAGTTCCCCCTTTCTATCTTAGTTTGAAACTCCATGAGTTTATACTCCATAATTCCATCTTAGATTTTGGTGCCTCACATAACCTAATGCCAAAAGCGATTATGGACAAACTAGGATTAGACATCACCCAGCCCTACCATGAATTGTATTCATTTTATTTGGGAAGAGTCAAATGCCTTGGCCTTATCAAAGATTTAGTAGTGTCCCTCGACCAAATTCTAGCCAAGAATGTGTTGATGGATGTAGTGGTTGTTGGTATACCTCCACAGTTTGGCATGTTGCTTTCACAGTCTTGGGGGGGGGAAAGCTAAAAGGAACCTTGCAACTTGATTTTTCATATGTTACTATATCATTATTTAGGCAGCTTAGAAAATTATATCGGGAGAAGAAGATGAAATTCATGATTAGTAGCAAAGAAAGACCAAATAATCACCCCATCTATGTTGTACATACTGGCCTAGAGTCTTTCATTTTGTATAGTGATATGAATCTAGTAGATGATGATAGTTAGCTTGTAGAAATTTCAAAAGTTTCAGATGTTATAAGTAGTGTATAGAAAGATTTGATTGCTGAGGAAAAAGAATAGAATGTAGAGTCTTTGCAGCTAGAAAGTTCTCCTGAAAAGATTGTCGAGTTAGTGCAGAAAACAGAGAATGTTGAGATAGAAAGTCATCCTCCAAAAAGTCAGACAGATTAGCCCTCCAAATTTTAGTTTCTAGATGAAGAATATGGTCTCTAGACGATGAGTTTGATGGTGCACTGGGTAAAGAAGGAATTGGGATTGGCATGTGGATTCATGGTCCTTTACATTAGTCAATTAAAGTCCCTCAGAATGTAAGATTAAGTTCATATAAGTTGGCTTTTGATTGCTCGAATACCGAGGCTAAGTACAAAGCATTGATTGATGACCTTAAAATTCTTAAAAAGCTAGGAGAGAATAAAATTTCAGTTTATGGTGACTCTATGCTGATGATTAATCAGGTAAAAGGGGAGTATTAGGCCAAGCACCCAAGGATGAGAGCTTACAAAAAAAATTTCGTTGACATTCTTAAAACTTTTCCATAACACACTTTGTCTTTGATTCTTAGAACTCAAAATTTTATGGTTGATTCCATTGCTACTACAGAAAGTATGTGTAAGATCCCCATCCACTCCAATAAGAAGTATTTAATTCACATCAAACACTTCCCAGTTGTCCCTGATAATCTGAGATATTAGTAGGTGTTTTGGGGTAACAAACAAATTAATAAATTTTTGCAGATGGAGCACGAATTTCTGAATTCCTATATTGATGATGCATGTGATGAGAATGATCAGAAAATTCAAGCCACCAAGGTTAAGTGTTGCAGTTGAAAGACAATAACATTCAACGAGGTCTTTTACCTTTGGAAGTTATTTGATCATGATGATGTCACTAAAAAACCCAACATGGTCCCTACGGAAAAAGGTATTGAAGATCTAAAACATTGGTACAACAGACAAGCCCAAGATGGTCAAATTGTTAAAGTCTTTATCTCCTGAGATGAAAAGTGAGTACATTGCTTTGATGACAAAATTTTCTGATGTATTTGCTTGGGACTATTCAGATTTAAAGGTGTATGATAAGAACATCATTCAACACACTATACCGGTTAAGATTTATCAAAATCCATTCCATCATAAAATGAGGAGGATTAATCCTAAATTGCTTCCATCCATTGAGAAAGGGGTAAATACACTCTACAAATATGGTATTATAGTTCCTATTCATTTTTCTGAATGGATGTAAAATCTTTTTTCGGTGAGAAAGAAGACCAGGGAGATTCGTCTTTGTATCGATTTTAGAAATTTGAACAAAGTGTCCTTGAAGGACAATTATCCCCTGCCGAAGATGGACCATATCCTGCAGAGGATGATTGGGTCTTCTAAGATGTCATTGCTTGATGAATACTCGGGCTACAACCAAATTTTAGTGCACAAAGATGATCAGTTGAAAACATCCTTCTCAACACCATGGGGTACATTAATGTAGGCCAAAATTTCGTTCAGATTGAGGAATGCGGGGGAGACATTTCAGCGGGCTATGGACATCACTTTCGCCAATGAAAAGGATGTTTTTCTGGTTATTTATTTAGATGATCTCACTTTTTTTTCTAAATCTGATTGTTAGGTCCCTAAAATACTAGTGATTACTCCATTACTACTGTAGTTGTATCTGTCATTAATATTTTTGTGCCCCTATTCTCCCCATATTGTTATTATTGTACCCCATAGAATCCTTCTATTGTTATTTTTGTGCCTTTATATTATTATTGTTAGGTCGGCTTGGTTATGTTGTGACCCCTTAAACTCCTATATATAGAAAGGAGGTTTTGTCATTTGTATCATCCAAGAATTCTTCATTTGTGTAGTGTGAAGGAGGTTTCCCCCTTGAAAAGGCTAAATTCCAAGGCATTGATTTATCTTTTCTATCTTTTTGGGAGCTAGTTTCATAACATTTGGTATCAAAGATTTGAATTCTAGGATTTTGTTGCTCCAAGTAGGTAATCGTGGAATTTGTGCTATAAATTTTTTCTGCGATGTTTCAGATGATAAAAAAAACCCATTTAGGATGAAATCATTATAAACCGTAGGTCCAAATTTCATAGCTTTTCGCACTATATTTGTGGAGATATTATCTGAGGAAGTTGGCCTTTTTGCAGACTCCCGAATTACATTCCAAACAGGTGACCTCAGGAAAATAGTCATAACTTGTTCTTTGAGCATCAGATTGAAATTTCATAAGATACGGAAAAACAACAAACTATAGTTTCCTGTATATATTTTTCAGATCCTAAGGTCAAAATAGTGACACGTGGCACTTCATACAAGTTCCCTCTTTTGAAAAGGTATATAATCAGGTCATCTTGGGAGATTTTGTATAACTCTTTCTTGGAGAATCTAAATTCAATCAAACTGGTGGCATTGGAAAGAGAATACAGAGGGATACCGTAAGTCACAATTTCAGAACTGGAAGATTCGAAATTACAGAGATACATCAGATGCAATATCGAGCTCCTACAAAGTGAAAAAAGGTGTGTAGATTTTTTAAATTTTTGCATAAGCTTGGTTTGAAAATTTATTTTGAAGGAATTCAAAGGGCATAGTAAAGCATTATTATCAGTAATTGATGCCTTGAAGAACCACCATATTCCAAAAATCGATATGAAGAAGTTTGATGGCAAGGATCCCGCAACATGGATATTATAGATGGAGCAATTTTTCGATCTCCATAATGTGCAAAACACACAAAAGGTACTTATTGCAACTTTATATTTGGAATCAAATCAGTTTGTATGGTATTGATGGCTTTGCTCTTGTAAACAATTGTCACTTCGGAAATTTTTACAGAAGAAATGACAGCACATTATGAGGATACAAAAAGCAACACTTTTTTTAGCCAATTGATAAGTCTCAAACAAAAGGGTTCAATGATGGATCACATTGAGGACTTCGAAAAATTGAACATAAGGGTAAAAGATATTCCAGAGGAGCATAGGATTGATGTGTTCATAGGGAATTTAAAGGATAATATCCAACATGAGGTTCACCTTTGGGAGCCTGATTCAATGGAGAAGGCATTCAAGTTAGCAAGAAAAATGGAAAGAAAAATTATGGCAACTAGGAAGCCTACCACTCGCAACTATAAAGATGGAAGTGTTGTTTCCCATAGACTTCCACAATCTACAAGGTTGACACCACAACAATTGGAAGAAAAAAGAGCAAAAGGGATTTGCTGCAGTTGTGACAACAAATACACTAAAGGTCATAAGTGTGCTAAGAAGAAATTATTCTACATAGATTGTGAAGAGGAGGAAGAAAAGGAAGAAGAAATGTCAAAAGAAGAGGATATACTCCAGGAACAAACCCTAGATAAAGAAGAAATGAATCCGACCATATCTTGTAATGCCTTGGCTGGAATTACCACTCCTCAAACTATCAAGATAGAAGGACATTTAAAGAAGAAAAAGGTAATAGTGTTGATTGATTCAGGAAGTACCCATATTTTTATTCATTGTAAGATATCCAAGGAATTGAATTGCTTCCTATATCTAGCACCAGAGTGTCAAGTGATGGTTGCAAGTGGAGGAACCATAAATTGTTCTAGAAAGTGCCATAATATCAAGCTATCCATGGGAGAATATGTACTGAATAGCACAATTCTTTCCATTCCAATGGGAGGTGTTGGTGTTGTACTAGGAGTCCAATGGCTACAATCCTTGGATACAATAGCTTTTAATTTTCAAGAAATTTTTAGGAAATTTTCTGCGGAAGGAAAGGAAGTTGATTTAAGAGGTATTGCAGGGAAACCAGGAAAGATAATCAGCTCTAACGATATGAAAAAGCTTCTAAAAAAGGAACAATGAGGTGTAATTGAAAAATTATGTTCGCTAGATGTTTCCACATCGAAATCATCTATTTCTCCAGATCTCCAAAAATTCTTGGACAATCATTCCAAGGTATTTGAGACCCCAAAGGTCTCCCACCTATTCGTGATCATGATCATGCTATTCATTTGATTCCAGGAAGTGTTCAATCCAAACATCAGGCCATACAGAATCCCTATGCCGAAAAGAGTGAAATTGAATGTTTGGTTGCAGAAATGCCCTAGAGGCTGCGTCGTATAATTCAACCTAGTCAAAGTTCTTTCTCTACTCCAGTAGTATTGGTGCACAAGAAGGATGTATCATGGTGCATGTGTCCAGGTTATAGGGAGCTCAACAAGCTCACTATTAAAGATAATTTTCCCATTCCTTTCATTGATGAATTATTGGATGAATTGCATGGATCAATTTACTTCACCAAGTTGGATCTTCGTTCAGGATATCATCAAATCAAAATGAAGACTGAATACATTCTAAGAACAGCATTTAGAACTCATGAGGGTCATTATGAATTTTTGGTCAAGCCTTTTGGCCTTACCAATGCACCTTCTACATTTCAAGGTTTGATGAATTCCATTTTCAAACCATTCCTTAGAAAATTTGTGTTAGTATTTTTTGATGATATACTAACCTATAGCAAGTCTTGGAAGGATCATGTTGAACATGTTGACAGGGTGCTACAACTATTGGAGGAGAAACAATTATATGCAAAAAGATCCAAATGTTTCTTTGGAGTACAAGAGGTGGAATATCTGGGTCATATTGTATCTCATGAAGGAGTAAAGGTAGACCGCAAAATTAAAACCATTAAGGAATGGAAAATCCCCACATCCATAAAGCATCTACGAGGATTTCTCGGGTTGACAGGGTACTATCGCAAGTTTTTAAGAATTATGGGAGAATAGCAGCACCTCTAACAACATTATTGAAGAAAGATGCATTTTCATGGACTCCAAAAGAAACAAAGGCCTTCGAACATCTTAAAGAAGCAATGTGCCAAGCATTGGTCTTAGCTACACCGGACCTCACAAAAACCTTTATTGTGGAATGTGATGCTTCAGGAAATGGAATTGGTGCTGTTTTAATGCAAGATGAAAGACCCATTTCTTTTGAAAGTCGTCCAATCAAGGGAAAGTTTTTACACAAAGCTATTTATGAGAAGGAAATGTTGGCAATACTCCATGCACTTAAGAAATGGAGACCCTACCTAATGGGAAGACACTTCAAGGTAAAAATGGATCATGATAGCCTTAAATACTTTTTAGAACAAAGATTATCCTCTGAAGAGCAACAAAAGTGGGTCACAAAGATGTTGGGTTATGACTTTGAAATCATCTACAAAAAAGGGAAGCAAAATGTGGTGGCAGATGCACTCTCAAGAAAGGATGAGGATGTGGAAGCATTGTTGTGCGCCATTTCTATTATCCAACCAGATTGTATAAATGAAGCAAGGGAGGAATGGAAGAATGGAAGAATGAAGAAGAAGTGTTGGCACTTATTCGAAAGTCACAACAAGATTCCAGTACATCTGATACATTTAGCTGGAAAAATGATTTGTTATGGTACAAAGATCGCTTATGCCTATGTAACAATTCCCAACTCAAACAAAATATTCTTATGGAATTGCACACTTCTCCCTTAGGAGGGCACTCAGGATTTTTAAAATCTTACCACAAGGTTAAGAAGGAATTTGTTTGGGATGGCCTTAAATCGGATATTCAAAATTTTGTGGCGGAATGTTTGGTTTGCCAACAAAATAAATGTTAAACAATTAAGACTCAAGTCTATTACAACCTTTATCCATTCCGAGCCAACATTGGGAGGAGGTTTCAATCAATTTTATCATAGATTTACCCAAGTCTGAGGGAGAGAGTGTCATCATGGTGGTAGTTGACAGACTTACCAAGTATGCACACTTTTGTGCATTATCATATCCATTTAATGCCAGTACAGTTTCTACTGCATTTATGGAAACAATTCAAAAGCTTCATGGAAACCCAAAGATTACTGTAAGTGACAGAGATCCCATTTTCACTGGAAATTTTTGGACAAAATATTTTCTTGTCTGTACTCATAAGCTCTACCCCACTTATCATCCTCAATATGATGGGAAAAACTGAGATAGTAAAAAAATGTTTGGAAGGATATCTTCGTTGCTTTGTATCTGATAAACAGACACAATGGGTCAAATGGTTGCCTCTGGCTAAATGGTGGTATAACACTTCCTTCCATACTACAACAAAAATGACCCCATTTATGGCATTTTATGGATTTCAGCCACCATCCATCACATCATATTTAAGAGAGAATTCTAAGTTTCAAGCAGTGGAAAATCACATCGAGCATCAACAACAAGTTCTCCAGCTCTTAAAGGATAACCTCGTGTCGGCGCAGAATAGAATGAAACAACAGGCAGATCAACATTGTAGTGAGAGAATTTTTGATGTAGGTGATAGGGTATTCCTACGGCTACATCCATATAAACAAATGTCTCTCAAGCAAGCTAAGAAGGATAATAAATTATCACCAAACTATTATGGTTCGTACAAGGTGTTGCAAAAGATTGGTACTATGGCATACAAATTGGAGCTTCTTGCAGCTTCTCGAGTGCACCCAGTTTTCCATGTTTCATGTTTAAAAAAGGTTATAGGTGACAAGTTCCCAGTTCAAACAATATTGCCAGAACTTGATCAGGAAGGAAAATTTATGTTGGAACCGGAAGTAGTCACAGAAACAAGAACTCGACAGCTATGAAATCGACCAATTTCGGAGTATCTCATCAAGTGGAAGAACTTATCCGCTAATGATTCCACATGGGAGGATGAGAATTTTATATAGAAGCAATTAGAACTACTCAAGCGTTGAGGACAAAACTTTTTTTGAAGGAGAGGGGCATGTTAGGTTCTTATAATACTAGTGATTACCCCATTACTATTGTAATTGTATCCCTTATTAATATTGTTGTGCCCTATTGTCCCCATATTATTATTAATGTGCCCCATAGAATCCCTCCATTGTTATGTTTGTGCCTTTTTATTATTATTGTTAGGTTGGCTTCATTATATTGTGACCCCTTAGACTTCTATATATATAAAGGAGGTTTTGTCATTTATATCATCCAAGAATTGTTCATTTGTGTAATGTAAAGGAGATTTCCCCCTCGAAGAGGCTAAATTCCAAGGCGTTGATCTATATTTTCTATATTTTTGGGAGTTGGTTTCATAACACTGATAAGGAACACTTACATCATCTAGGAATTCTCTTTCAGAGATGTAGAAAATTCAACATTTCGCCAATTCCTAAAAGGTGCCTATTTTCCATGGAGGAAGATAAGCTACTAGGGCACATCATCTCCAAATATGGCATCTATTTTGACCCTGCAAGAGTTGAATCCATTTATCAGTTAGATCTCCCGACGAACAAAAACGAAATTCCACCATTTAATGGGAAAAGTAACTTTTTGAGAAGGTTCATCCCCAACCTCGTTGAACATTTGAGAGATGAAAGACATGATGAAAAAGGATAGCGAGGTAAGATGGTCAGAATATGCCAAGAAGTATTTCAATGCGGTCAAATTTTCATTATCTACTGCTCCCACTTTGATTAGTCTTGATTATACTTCAAATTTTATTATATTTTCATTCACCTCTAAGCATACTTTAGCAATCATCCTAATGCAAAAGAAGGATCAAAAAATGAATAGCCCATAGCTTCTTTTAGTCAAACAATAAGGGATGAAGCACTGAAATACAACATTATTGAGAAGAAGGCTTTGGATTTGGTGAACGCGCTTAAAGACTTCCAGGTATACATTCTACATTCCCACATTATAGCCTATGTTCCAACAGTAAAGGAAGTCCTTATGTAGACTGATCCATAGGGTCAGAGGGGAAAATGGATAGCAGCAATGTTAGAATATGATCTGGAAAGAAATCCAGCAAAGCTCATTAAGGTACATAGTTTGGCCAATCTCATGGCCGAATCTAATTTGCATGCATTAGATATCAATCTAATTGTTGCCCTCTCCGAAGAAGAAGAAAAATATTCACAAGTATAGTTGTCAGACATGTTCACTTAATCTCCATGATACTCTGACATAGTTTATGTATTGCAACATCTAAATCCTTCGTCAGAAGTGCCAAAAGGTAAAAGTAGATCATTAAAACTGAAAGCTTCAAAGTATTGTATTCTTGATGGTGTTTTTTTTTGGAAAGATCTAGGTGGTGTATTTCTAAAATGTCTTGTTGAAAATGAAGAAAAATATGTGATGATTGATTTCCACAAAGGATATTGTAGTGGCCACCTCTTCTGGAAAACTACAGCCAACAAAATTTTGAGGGTTGGGTTTTATTGGCCTACTCTTTTTGCTGGTGTGTACAAAATGGTGATGAGCTACCATGAGTGTCAGAATTTTCAAGGGAAAAGAAAACTTTTTCCATTGCCTTTGCAGCCAGTTTCAGTCTCGGCTTCATTCTAGTAGTGGGGTTTTGATTTTGTTGGGGAAATCCATCCTTCATCGTTCGCACAACACAAGTGGATCCTGAAAGCGACGAACTACTTTATGAAATGGATTGAAGAAATCCAAACCATGAAAGTTATTGATTATGTTGTCATTTAGTTGATTAAAACTAATATCTTGTCTAGATTTGGTTGCCCGCAGAAAATAAACACCAAAAATGTTGTTGCTTTTAAGTCCAAGAAGATGGTGGAGTTTTGTGAGAAGTACCATATCACGATGGGGCATTCTACCACTTATTGTCTACAAGGGAATGGGATGGCTGAATCCTCTAATAAATCTCTAATCAACATCATTAAGAAATTTTGTTAGGTCAAAAAAAAGAACTAGCACAAAAATCTCATTAATTCTTTATGGGTGAACAGAGTTAGTAATAATAAATCCATAGGCATGTCTCCTTTTTCATTTGGTGTACGGGGCTGATATGGTGTTTCCTTCATCCCTTGTTTTTCCTTCAAATAATATCAAGTTGTATTCAAAGGTTCCTAAGCTACATGGTTTCCAATGCAAAACTGGGAAAGGCATAGTGTGGGCCACCCCATTACTTTGAAAGGAATCTATTAGAGTCCTATAGTGATAGGATTCATAATTTTGAATTGGCTGAGGTTAAGCCTTGTAATATTGTAGATACCTTTTCTTTCTGCAAATTTTTTCCATATTAAAACTTAAAAATGTAAAGAGGGTATGTCCTAAAAGAAATATTAGAGGACAAGAAGAATAAGAAAATATCAAAAAATGAAAATATATGAAACCCAAACACTAAAACAGATCATGAAAGTTTGCAAGTCTAAATTCCACTACTATTTTACTACTTTACTGTTTTAAATAATGGTTGTGTGCAGCTTTTCATACATGCCACAACCCATGGTAGTCAAACTGCTTAATCTTGGCAGATCATTAGATAGGTAGAGAAAATAAAAGGAGCTCATCAGCTTAATCTAAGCCCTTAGAAGATATAAGTTTAGTAGTAGATACTTTGTTTTATAAAAAGAAAAGGAAATGATAAGGGTATGCTAGTCTAAATGCACCCAAATAAATGAAGAAAAAATGTTAGGGTAAGTAATTGGTATGTAGAATAAAGGTTGTTGAAGTATAAAGGTGATTGGACAAAAGCACATTTATCATGTTTAATCATATCTTTCAATGTGCATGCGCAGTTAAGAAAGAAAAAGAAATGATTTACAAGTTGTTTTAAATAACTCCCCCTCATCCATTTCATCCCTATACTTACTAATTTCCCCATCTACAAGTATGTTCTAGTACTACAAACCCTTCAAGTCATAAAGGCTCAGAGCATTTCTTTGACTTTTGGTGGGACCGGACCCTCGGCTTAATGACTTATGGACATCAAGAGTTAGAATTCCCTTCATAAAACTCATTTCCCTTCATTACCCTAATAAAACCCCTTTTCCTAATATTAAACTCCATTTTTCTATGAAAAGTAAAAAAACCCCATGATAAATGCCATTTCACTCAAAATACCCACAAAAATATTTTATCCTAAGTATAAGTGTATGTGAAGAAAATGCACAAATATTACATTATGCTTAGTGGTATGTTCACTCTGCTCATTTCATTTCATATTAATTTCTCACATAATAATATAGCTCCCAATATACCTTTTCCCATATATAAATAAATATCGTATACAATACCCCAACCCTTAGTTTAGCTATAAACTATACTTTTATCCCATACCCTCAAAAAAATCATCTTAACTCACCACTTCTCGGTAGAGTTGAGATAATCCCTTCCTTAAACTCGTCTGATCACTTAATCACATGTTTAACTCATAAATAATCCCAAACCACCATGGATTAAAGCCCCGAGCCCCCTCAAAACTTTTGCCCATCTCATCCATGCTATTCTATCACCTGACTTCCATCCTATCTTCAACACCCAAATCCAATAGTTCACATCCATATTGGGTTCACCCGATGTCCAACCTTTACCTGCCCGATAAATCGGCGTTTCCCGGGCCCCCATATGCTAAGTGTCAAGCGCTAAGATAGATCGGGTGACCTTGCCAAAATACCGCCTCCTCCATAAAAGTGGTGTGATAGCTTGAGAATCCACCTCCACGCCCAACCCGAAAACCACCCACTGTTCATTTGTAATTTACACACCAAAATGAGACCGATGTTCAATAAAAAGGACGAGAAGCCTTATTTCACCTTTTTCTCTCAATTTCTTTGTAAACCTTGCAAACCATTGCAGCACCATCAAATGCTAAAATCAGCAATTGACCTCAATTTCACTCCTGAAGAAGTTGCAAGGACCCCAATCAAGCTCTCAGTCCATACCAGAGCCCATTCAAACTTTTTCAGTTGCCGAGAACACCAAATTTGAAATTCATTCACCCAAATTCTAGGTATTTGAAGATAAATTACGAGACACCCTTTCAATTTGAAAATGTTTAGTCTTTAAAGTGTTTTAATTAAGTAAAATTAATTGAAATTACTTTAAAATTAAAATGTGTGCCCAAACCCTTCTGAGAGCTTCCAAATTACCTTCAAAACCTTTGATATAAACCTGTATTGTCAAATTAAAATCCACAAGAACTGAATTATGGCTGCCCACGTAGCCATGGATGTCAGACATGTCACAACCCCCCATTTGAACCTTGACCACCTTCCCCTAGTGGACAGGGATTTTCAAATCAAAGACACAAGTGCCTATACACTCTTGCTCAAAATTCATTGTTTAAGGACAGGTATTTCAACTATACTGATGACATTGGCCTTTGGGACTCCAGTTTTCCCAAATACCAATTTCCACAAGTACATATATATCCATATGTGCCATGCATGTTACATTCCTAGCTAGAGAGCTATAATGTCCCCAGACCTAAAAGTCTTGTTCACTATTACAGATGATTCAATCAATGAAATGTTGCAAGTCCAACCAGGTCCAAACCTGACCCCACTCTCCATTGGGGATTTGTTAGACCAGTACACCAAATTGAGTCCATCAAGACTAGCCCAAATATTCCAAACTTTCATTGTAGAAGAGCAACACATTCCTACAGATGCCCCTCAATATGTTTCTGCCATTTTCTCTGAAAGGGGCAAGCAAATTGTAACCATGATATCATGTTAATGACTATACCATAGATGAATTCATTGATGAGCTCATCCTAGCCTTCATGTCCATTTTCACCCCAAGAAATCCTCCTGCTACTTTGTACAATTATGCTTAGTTCATAGCTGAAAGGATGCATGAACAATTTACCAGAATGCACAATGAAAGAGTATTCAAGTACTCATATGTACTTTACCACATGTTTTTGTATTATCAGTCAGACAGATTTTCCTTCACCATCTAGAAGTTGGATAATAAAGGCCAACCCAGGTCTGTTATATTTTGGACACCACTATTCCACAGGTATTCATCACCATACACCTACACAGACTTCATTGACTCTTTTTTCCATACAGTCATGACCATGCTGACAGGAAGCCCTCCACCCAGAATAAGCCAAGAAATCAAAAGAGTGCTCCAATTTTCCAAGCAATGTAAGGTGGGAGATTGGTACCTTTACCAAAATCACACTAAAATAAGAATTTATGGTTACTAGCTTGCCCCATACAAACTTCTGAAATACCTTCCTTGAGGTTATTTTCTCTGGAATATTATAGGCAGATAATGAACTCTGATGATATCAACTTTGTCTCAGCCAAGAAGAGAACTTAGTTCAAGGTAAAAAAAATTAGTTAGGCCCTTTTATTTGCAATTCTAGGGAGGTAGGAGAGGAAGCAAATCAAATTCTGTAACAAATGAAGTTTCAGAACAGTTTCATGTGAAGGTATGACCCTCAAGGGTTTATAACCAAACTAAGAAAAAAGGTCAAATTGGGACCTTACATTCATCACCCCATACTAGAAAGAGAGAGATATGCCAATCAATCTGAGTGGTTGTAAAACACTCTCATAGACAAGGATAGTACAAAAGTAGATGTTGAAAATACCTTGTTTGATTTAGAGAGGCAACTTGATGAAAGCTCATTCATGTAGGTACCAGAGCAAGAAGGAACCATGAGTACCCCTATTGTTTTTCAGACTCCTCAGAATGAGGAAAAGAATCCCAAAAGGAACAGAGAGGGAGCCTCCATCTTAGGTATGGACACATCCAATGTATAGTATGAAGCTAGCCAGAGCAAAAGGCCTAGGCTCAATATTGTTTCAAAATAGGAAGACACAGAAGGCTCAGTAGAAATAACTAATACTGAGTTAGACATGAGCAAGGGCACAACAACATCTGGAGAAACACAGGAACCATCTATATCAAAAACTCAAATGTTAGAAAGGCAGTGCAGTGTAGAAGTCTCCTCATTTAATAAGCCTATTGATAGAGATAGGGTCATTAAGGTTAGGTTCAAGGAAATTAAAATGAGAAATGAGAAACTGAAGGCACAATCCTATGCACAGTATCTCAAGCTTACACCCCCTAATCAAAGTAGGTTGATATCAGCTTTTGACTTCAAGGAAGGAAAGATGCAAATGTCCTTCATAAACCCAATTGTACAACAACCAAGAACATCAACAGATTTCAAGAAGATAGACTTTGAAGTATTAGCAAGGGATATTCATCCCATTGACCAAATTTAATTTCACAAGTAGGTTGGAGAAATGATTTACTCCACCCTTACAGGAAAAGCCATAATTTCTCATCAGTTATAGAATTCATTGAATAACATTTCAGCCCAGTATTAGTTGGAAAAGGCCTCCTCACAAGCAAAAGACACCATAATCAATTCTTTGGAAGACTTAATAATAGAATTGGGACATGATCCCAAAGACATCAAGGCTACTAAACAAATAATCAGGAAGAAGAATGATGACATTGTAGAACTCAAGAAACAATTAAAGGCACCTCAACTACAACACCCCAAGACACTGAAAGTCTTGGAAAGCCAAACAAGGCATGAAGAGTTGATGGACTTAGTCCTTAAACTAAATGATCAGTTGAGAGAGATAGAAAAGGAATTGAACAGCTTAATCCAATTAAAGTAAACTGATATTGGCACTACCTTGGTGAATGTCATCCCAACAGTTACCATAGTTGTTCCTTTGACATTGGCAGCTTCATTGGCTCCCACAACTCCAATGGCCACAGCACAATCAGTTTCTACAACATCTATGTTAGCAACACGTACATCAGGTGATGAAGCAGCAAAATTGGTTAAAGCTATGGAATAAATGTCCATACAGACAACAGAGGTGAATAATATCGAAGAGAAAGTGACAAGCTTGGAGACTGATTACAAGCTTGCCAAAATCATGCACAAAGAAGAAGTACAAAAGGCTACCAGGATGAGTGAAAGATTGAAAGCCATGGAAAAGGACTTGACACTGAAAGAACCCCTTGGACAGGCTAAAGAACAACTATGGGCCAATATCATTGACTATGTCAATGATGTTTGGCCATCTATTCAACTACTTTTTGAGCAAATAAATTTGATAAAGTTGGCTACAGAGGCCATCTAGAAAGTAAAAGAAGAATTAGGACAAATTCCAAAAGAGGCTACCAAAATTATCCAATTCCTTAACAACAAGAATAAGTATGAGCTTCAGTAATTGGAAATAGAGGACAGAACAGAGACAATTTTGGAGGTCAGAAAGGTTCTCTCCAAGAGGAACTTAATGCAAAACTTGGAGGATAAGTGTCAGAATATGCAGCTAGCCATTGACAGATTTATGGCTAAGTTCCAAATTTTGAGAGAAAAGGGATTACCCAATCCCTTAGTGATCTCATGACACAAGAGGATTACAACAATAAAATCGGGGAGGTAGTAAAGGATCAGGTAAATACATCATCAATAAAGGCATTGCAACCAGGCAAAGTACTCTACCAACATTTGAAAACTTGTTTTACCTCCAGCATGAGGTAAAACTCTTGTTTATCAATAAGCCTACTTTTTCCAAATACATAGAGGCAGATGAAATATATATAAAGATACTAAAACTCCAATTACCTGATGTTGAAACATGGGAGAATTTAATTGATTTACTATATAAATATGCAGTAAAAAGGATAATGTACAGTGAAATTAAAACAACATGGTAAAAGGATGAAGACAGATCAGCAGCGTCAAAGTGTATTAGATGAAAGACTAAAGTAAATGAAGCTTCCAGCATGAAAGATCAAACAACAAAGCAGATTAAAAGGCAAAAGATCAAAGCCAGTAGTACCAAAATAAAAGGGACAGCATGAAATAGTTCAATAGTTGTCTCTATCTTCTTGCAAAAAGATATTATTCTTTCCTAGATTAAATCTCAAATTAGTTTGAGATATTTTGTAATCAACTTTTGTATAAATAATTCACAATTCGAAGTATGTAGGGTGGATTCTATTAGACATTTCTATATTATTTTTTATCAGAAGACCCAAAAGGTTATTGTGTCATTCACTAAGCCAACAAGCTGGATTGATAAATAAAGATCAGAAATTTCCAAGGATTGATGTGTTGAGAAATTTCAGACAAGTATTTTCATGTGTTATTGTCATTTTTTCTCAAAGTTATTCATAATCTTTAATGTGTTTCTCAATCTAAATGTTATAACTGGAATAATATTTCAGAACTTTTTTAATTACATTATGTCTTAACAGTTATACATTTGAATGTTTTCTTTTGATATTTAAATTAAAGAATTCTTAATTTCTCTTTGGTTTATATTGAACAAGTCATAATCTAGGTTAAAGGATTCTTAATTTCCCTTTCATCTTTGATTACCCCTTCATTCCTCATTCATTATCTGGGATTGAGAACCCTTAACTGCTCTCTCACCCTGAGTGAAACCCTTTCACCCATCTGTCTCAAATATCTTAAATACACTCTGCTATCTTTCCCTTGGAACATCCCTTTTAGTGAGTTAATCTAGTTTTGCTTCCTTATGGTTTGACTCCATAGCCCAATGGTCTAAAAGACATCAATTTATTCATCTATCTAAGTAGGTCCCACCACATAATCTCAAATACAAATCAAAAACCCCTTGAACAATCATAACTAGCCTAAAAACATTTTAAATAAAACAATGTTAAATTTTAAAGGGAGAGACCTCTCTGAGCATCAAGAAGGCTACGTCCTGATCCCCAAAAGCGGATAGTGGTTACCTTTGGTTTTTCTTTCTTTTTACTTCAAAAGAATTATCAGAGTGATAACATTTATGGCAACCATACTGGGGAATTTGATCCTCAGTCTCATAAAATTTTAAGGAAACCTTAAATTAAATGTTGAACCCCTTAAGGTCATTACATGAATTAAGTTTACAGAAAATTTCTTAAAACTAGTTTTAAAAACTTAAAATTATGGCTCCTAAAAAGATTCACTATACTAGGGCAAACCCAAATCCAAACCCTGTAACTATACTGGATGACCCAGAGAAGATTTTAAGACAAACCAAAGCAACAGAAACTCAAGCTAGTAGTACTAAGTTAGTTAAATCCAATTCACTGCCTGAGGAGTTGTCAATTTTAGAGGACATCCCTTTTGATTTGTCATTTGACCTCTCATTTTTTAGAAGTAAATCTAATAATGCAATCCATGAAACAGTCTTAGATCATGAGTTTCTTCAACTCAATGAATAAAAAATGGTTATTAATTTAGATTTCGTTCAGACTTTTAATAAATTAGAAGCTTGGGCCTCTAAATTGATAAGTAATATAGGTGATTCTTACACTCAACAATCTATTGAACTAGTTTCCCTTACTACTGCTACCCTTGGAGTTTTTTTACAAACTTCACTCGTTGTAAATCCACCTTCCTTTACCACAACTTCATCAATTGTATCTACCACAATCCAATCACTTAAACCACTTATTAATCAATCATCTTCATCATCGTCTAGTTCACCTCCATCAGTTTCAAGCTCTTCTTCAACCACCACAACTTTACCCCCCCGTCAAACCAGAATCACAACAATGGAAAACAGACATTCTCCTCTTGTTTTACCTGCCCAACTCCATCCCATGCCTACAGATTATCAGAGTAAGATTTTCTTGTTTGATGCTACTGGTCATTACACTGCTCAGCAGCATGTAAACAAGATGCCTGACTTTTTTGAATTGCATGAAATAGATGAAGGAGATGTCCAAATGAGATTGTTTTCCCAAACTTTAACTGGTGATGTCAAGAAGTGGTTCAAAGCCTTTCCTGCCAACCATATTGCAGACTTAGCAAATTTTCAAAGATTATTGATTGATAGATGGGAGAGAAAGAAGAACCCATTGCAAATACTTTCTGAATATGACAATATTAAAATCGATCCTAACGAGTCAGTTCAGGACTATTGCACTAGGTTTAATAATATCTATAATGCAATCCTAGCCAACATTAAGCCTCCACCGGACCTAGCATTAATTAAATTCCCTGATGGTTTTGATGCTGACATGTCATACCAACTAAGGGAGAGAAATCCTAAAACACTTGAACAAATGTAGAGTAATGATGTCAATGTAGAGGCCAATCTGTTAGCTAAGAAAGCACGAATGAGGAATGAAAAGAAAGTTGTATTTAAACAAGAAGCTTCAACTTCATATGGAAAAGTAGATGTTTTAGCTAAAAGTTTAGAAAGAATCATGGATAGGTTAGATAACATGGAGAGGAAAATTCAATGGGAGAATCAACCACAAAATCCCACAATAAGAAACCCAAGTTTTAGGAAGAACCATAATACTACAAAAAATGTTGCACCATACCAACATATTAGGCCCCCCTTCCAAAAAAACTATGTTGAAGATTCACAAAACCAAGAAGCAGAGGATGATACCCAGATTAAATTACTAGAAACCATCGAGGAAGACATTGTTTTTCTTACCCAAGAATAACAGGAGTTATATATGCTTCAATAGTTATAGTTAGAAGCTGGTGAATCTTTTGATATTAAATAGGGATATGAGTCAGCTATATATGAGTTACATAAACAATATAGCTTGAGAAGTAAGAACAATAATGAGACTCCCATTACAATATCCATCCAAACCCAGACTAAGATAATAAAAGAAGATCCAGCTAACAAAGTGTTGCAAATTCTCCCTAGAGTAACAACTAAAACTTCAACCCCTAGGATTGTAGATATAACCTCCACTGAAACCCAAACAGAGCCAATCATTGAAAATAATCAAGATAAAAGAAATCAAGGCAAAACAATATAAACATAGACTGAAATTCCTACCACTAAGAAACAGGATAAAGACACTCAAACTACACACATTAAGGAAGATCTAAATCAAACAAACAAACCTCGGCTTCCTTTCAATATTAAAAATGAAATAGCTAAATTAAATATATCAGTTCCTTTGACCGAACTGGTAAAGAATTAAACATATAGGTCACAAATAACTGAGACTTTGAACATAGGAGAGGGAGAGGATTTTGTTAATTTGAATGATGACCAACCTGAATTGTTGCTTGGCCCTGAGGCCAATGGAATTCATCAGCAAGGGGGAGTTCCTCCTTTTTACATCAACCTAAACATTCATGATAAAATTTTGCATAACATTATGATGGACTCAAGAGCATCCCACAATCTCATGCCAAAGGCAATAATGAAAACACTGAACCTAGACATTACCAGGCCTTATAAGGATTTATTTTCTTGACTCCGACTAGGTTAAATGCCTTGGTTTAATCAAAGACTTATGTGTGACTCTTGTCTAGTGCCCTGCAAAGAGAATTCTAATGGAAATTTTAGTTGCAAACATCCCACCGAAATATGGAATGATACTATCTCCCTTATGGGGGGAAAAACTACAGGAATATTTGCAATTAGATACGTCTTATTCCACCATATCTATTTTGGCCAACCAAGACAATTATATAGGGATACCTTGATGAAGTACATGGTCAGTAGTGGGGAAAAGCCACAAAACTTTCCCATATACTCCATGTATTCAGATATGGAATCTTTCATCTTATACAATGCAGAAACTGATAAAAAGGAAATCACAGCCAAAAACCTTAAGTACAAAACAACTGACAGTGAGAAAATATTCCATGAGTCACTTTGGCATTTAGACTTTGATGGGTCTGTAAATAGGTTAAGGGCTATTGCAGGAGTGTGGATCCATAATATGGAAAATAACTATGCTAAGGGACATGCTTTCAAATTGAATTTTAAATGTACCAATAACATGGTCGAATATGAAGCCTTGATTCTAGGGTTATAATTGGTTAGGAAATTGGGAGCCAAAAGAGTTTCCATCATGGGAGACTCGGAGCTGATTATGAAACAGATCAGTGGTGAATATTCTGTCAACAACCCTAGGCTTGGTAGATATAGGGATACTATTTTAGACTTGATCAAGGACCTCCTGGAATCAAACTTTGTTACCATTCCTAGAAAAAAAAACATGCAGGCCCACAGTCTGGCTACCTTTGGTATTACTTGTAAATTTCCATTTCAACCAAACCACTAGTACACTGCAGAAGTCAAACATAGGCATGTTATACCTGACAACCTCAAGTATTGGCAGATTTTCTCCTAGAATTCTTAGATCTACGATTTGATGAACAATGAAGGGGAATTTCAAAATTGCAAGATAGATACTAATTGTACAATAGATAAAAATATAGGAAGAAGATTATATGTAAATATTTTCTTTCCTAAAGGATTAGTACCTTTAGATAATTTGTTTGATTCTAATGATGTAGCTAGGAAACCCAAGATGGAACCTCTAAGAGCTGACATAGAAGAGGTTAATATAGGAACTGAAGATAATCCAAAACTAACTTATTAAGATATCTAAAGCCTTACCCCCAGAGGAAAAGGTCAAATATATAAATCTGTTTAAGGAGTTCAAGGATGTATTTGCCTGGAGTTATGAAGACATAAAATCTTATGACACCAGCATAATCCAACACAAAATACCTCTAAAATAAGATCATAAATCTTTCAAACAGAAACTTAGGAGGATAAACCCAGTTCTTATGCCATCCATAGCAAAAGATATTAAAAGAATGTTTGATTCCCAAATAATAGCACCCATTAGATACTCGAACTAGATTTCAAACTTAGTTACAACTAGGAAAAAGACAAGTGAAATTAGACTTTGTGTAGATTTGAGAAACTTGAACAAGGTCTCTTTAAAAGACAACTACCCCTTACCAAAAATGGACCATATATTGCAAAGGGTAGTGGGCTCATCTATCATTTCACTATTAGATGGATTCTTTGGGTATAGCCAGATCTTACTCCAACCTGAGGACCAAGCCAAAATTGTGTTTACTACTCCTTGGGGTACCTTCATGTATTTGAATATGCCCTTTGGATTAATGAATATAGGTGCCACATTTCAAAGAGCTATGGATATAGATTTTGCCAAGGAAATCCATTATTTCTTAGTAGTATACCAGGATGACATCACATTCTTCTCTAAATCTGACAATGAACACTTAGACAATCTCATAAGAGTATTTATCAAATGCATGAAATTTGGGATTTCTTTAAATCCTAAAAATACACTTTTCGGTCTTGAACAGAGAAAGTTGCTAGGACACATCATATCTAAAGATGGGATTAGGATAGATTGGGCCTGCTAGAATAGAAGCCATTTTGACCATTTCCCATCCCCAAAATATAAAAGAGTTACAACCGTTTCTAGGTAAGATTAATTTTCTTAGGAGATTCATCTCTAATCTAGCATAATTAATTAGGGAATTAAATAACATGCTAAGAAAGGACTCATCAATCAAATGGACCTTGGAGACCAAAAAATCCTTTGAATCCATCAAGCAAGATTTACCCAAGACTCCAGTCCTGATTAGTCCTGACTTTAACAAAGATTTTATTATTTTTTCTTTTGCTTCAGAAAACACCATTGCAGCAGTCTTGTTGCAAAAGAACAATAAAGGATATGAACATCCAATAGCATTCTTTAGTAAATCCTCAAGAGATGCCACACTCAAATACAATATCATGGAAAAACAGGCATTAGCTTTAGTTAAGGCTATCAAAGATTTCAGAGTATACATTCTATACTCTCGCATTATTGCTTATGTTCCAAACTTTGTAGTTAAGGACATTTTGACTCAAAATGGGCCTAAAGAAAAAAGAGGCAAATGGATTGCCACAATATTGGAATATGATATAGAGATAAAACCCACCAAGCTCGTCAAAGGCCAAGGTTTAGCCAAACGCATGGTTGAATCGAACTGTCAGGCCCTTGATATCAACTTCATTAGTTCCCTTTATGATCAGGAGGAGATGGCAACTCCACATATTAGTGAACCTTTTACTGATTCACCATGGTATGCAGATATTACATTTGTATTACTAAACTTACAAGCTCCTCCTGGATTGATAAGAACTAAAGCTAGATTCTTAAAAATGAAGTCATTGAGATATTGTGTTATAGATAATGCATTATTTTGGAAGGATAGTAGTGGTATTCTCTTAACATGTTTATTAAAACATGAAGCTGACAAGGTTTTGCAAGAGTGTCATGCAGGGGATTGTGGAGGACACTTGTACTGGAAAAGTATTGCTGACAAGATTCTAAGAGCTAGTTTTAATTGGCCTACTTTGTTTGTAGATGTTAAAAAACATTGACCTCCTATCATAAATGCCAGACTTTCTAGGAAAAGAGGAAACTTTTACCCTTGCCTCTTAAACCAATTTCCACTAAGATTCCATTTCAACAATGGGGGTTAGACTTCATTGGAGAAATACACCTAGCCTCCTCAACTCAGCACAAGTGGATTTTGACAGCCATAGATTATTTTACCAAATGGATAGAGGCATACCTTCTAGGAAAGCCACAGACACTATCATAATCACCTTCCTAGAGAGTAATATCCTTTCAAGATTTAGATGTCCCCAAAAGCTCATTTTGATAATGCAGCTGCCTTTAAACCCAAAATAATGATAGATTTCTGTAACAAATACCATATCACCCTTGGCCATTCCACAGCTTATTACCCTCAAGGTAATGGGCTGGCAGAGTCATCCAACAAAAGCCTACTCAATATTATTAAAAAGTTACTAGAGGATAACAAAAAGACATGGCACAAGAAGTTAGTCAATGCCTTATGGGTAGATAGACTGAATACTGAGAAGTCCATTCGAACATCACCCTATCAGTTGGTTTATGGGATGGATGCAGTTGTCCCATCATTCTTGGGACTACCAATCATGAATATCCTCCAAGAATTACAAGTGGAACCAAATGATATTTAGAGAAGAATAAATCAGACTATACACCTGCAGCAGACCAAAGAAGAAGTATATGTAAAATCACAGGTAATCTAGGAAAGGATTAAGAAAGTATTTGATAAAAATACTACAGCAGATGATTTTCACATAGGAGACAAAGTCCTTAAGTGGGATTCAAGGAGAGAATACAAAGGCAAGAATGGAAAATTTGATTTTATGTGGTAGGGGCCTTATGTCATTTATGGCTATAGAGGCAACAATGCCTTTTTCTTGAGAAACATAGATGGATCAGATCTACCAGGAGGACCTGTTAATGGTAGGATGCTAAAGCATAACTTTTCCACTAACTTACAATAGTTCATTTTACTTTGCATCATTGTACATAAAATTGCAGAGTGTAGATTGGATTGGATGGTAATCCTTTGAATTTGAAGCTTGGAGAGAAGGCACTAAGTCTTGAAAAATTTACTGTCATAAGTATCAATAAATGCAGATTCACAGAAGGACACTTTGTAAGGTAAATTCAATGACAATTCAAAGCCTACTAGTCTTTAGGGTTCTTGAAATTTCACTAAGAAATGGCATCCCCATGTGGACCCACTATTAGAGTCCTATAGTGACAGGATTCATAATTTTGAATTGGCTAAGGTTAAGCCTTCTAATATTGTACATACCTTTGCTTTCTACAAATGTTTTCCATATTAAAAATTAAAAATGTAAAGAGGGTATGTCCTAAAAGAAATATCAAAGGACAAAAAGAATAAGAAAAGATCAAAAAATGAAAATATATGAACCCCAAACACTAAAACAGATCATGAAAGTGTGCAAGTCTAATTGCCACTACTATTTTACTGCTTTACTGTTTTAAATAATGGTTATGTGCAGCCTATCATACATGCCACAACCCCTGATAGTCAAAATGCTTAATCTTGACTATTTCATGCTTTGAATTTTATGTTTATAGTTAGAGAATAAAATCTGACCAAACAGCTTAATCTTGGCAAATCATTAGATAGGTAGAGAAAATAAAAGGAGCCCATCAGCAAAGTATGATCTCTTGGATGATATAAGGTTAGAAGTAGATACTTTATTTTATAAAAGGAAAAGGAAATGATAAGGTTCTTCTAATATAAATGCACACAAATAAATGAAGAAAAATGATAGGGTAAGTAAAGGGTAAGTAGAAGAAAGGTTACTGAAGTATAAAGTTGATTGGACAAAAGTATATTTTTCATGCTTAATCATATCTTTCAATGTGCATGAGCATTTAAGAAAGCAAAAACAATGGTTTAAAAGTTGATTTAATTAACTACCCCTCATTCATTTCATCACTATACTTACTAATTTCCCCATCTACAAGTATGTTCTAGTTCTAAAAATCCTTCAGGCCATAAAGGCTCAGAGCATTTCTCTGACTTTTGGTGGGACCGGACCCGCAGCTTAATGACTTATGGACATCAAGTGTTAGAATTCCCTTCATAAAACTCATTACCCTTCATTACGCTAATAAAACCCTTTTCCTAAGGTTAAACTCCATTTGCCTATGAAAAGTAAAAAACCCCATCATAAATTCCATTTCACTCAAAATACCCACAAAAAGATTGTATCCTAAGTATAAGTGTATGTGAAGAAAATGCACAAATATTACATTATGCTTAGTGGTATGTTCACTCCACTCATTTCATTTCATATTAATTTTTAACATAATAATATAGCTCCTGATATACCTTTTGCCATATATAAATAAATCTCATATATAATACCCCAACACTTAGTTTAGCTATAAACTATACTTTTATCCCATACCCCCGACAAAATCTGCTTAACTCACCACTTCTCGGTAGAGTTAAGATAATCCCTTCCTTAACCCCATCCGATTATTTAATCCCATGTTTAACTCGTAAATAATTCCAAACCACCGTTGATTAAATCCTCGGACCCCCTCGAAACCTTTGCTCATTTCATCCATGTTATTTTGTCACCCGACTGCCATCTGATCGTCAACACCCAAATCCAACGGTTCACATCCATATCAGGTTCACCTGATGTCTGACCTTTACCCACCTGATAAAGTGGTATTGCCCAGGCCCCCATATGCTACGTGTCAAATGCTAATATAGATAAGATGACCTCGCCAAAATATCGCCTCCTCCATAAAACCAGTGTGATGGCTTGGGAAGCCACCTCCCCGCCCACCCCAAAAACCACCCACTGTTCATTTGTAATTTACCTTCCAAAAAGTGACCATTGTTCAATAAAAAGGCCGAGAAGCCCTATTTCGCCTTTTTCACTCAATTTCTTTGTAAACCTCTGCAAACCATTATGGAACCTTCAAATGTTGAAATCGCCAATTGACCATAATTTCACTCCTAGAGAAGTTGGAGAGACCCCAATCAAGCTCTCAGTCTACACCAGAGCCCATCCAAACTTCTACATTTGCCGAGAACACCAAATTTTAAGTTGATTCACCCAAATCCCAAGTATTTGAAGAGAAATTACCAGACACCCTTTCAATTTGAAAATGTTCAGTCTTTAAAGTGTTTTAATTAAGTAAAATTAATTGAAATTACTTTAAAATTAAAGTGTGTTCCCAAACCCTTCTGAAAGCTTCCAAATTACCTTCAAAACCTCTTATATAAACCTGTATTGTCAAATTCAAATTCACAAGAAATGAACTATGGCTGCCCCCATAGCCATGGATGTCAAACCTATCACAACCCCCCATTTGGACCTTCACCACCTTCCCCTGGCGAATGGGGATTTTCAAATCAAAGACACAAGTACCTATACACTCTTGCTCAAAATTTATTGTTTCAGTAAGGACAGATATCTAAACCATACTAATGAAACTACCCTTTGGGACTCCAATTTCCCCAAATACCAATTTCCACAAGTACATTGTTATGAAACCAGCTCACAAAAAGATAGAAAAGATAGTTGAACGCCTTAGAATTCAGCCTCTTCGAGGGGGAAACCTCCTTTACATTACATAAATGAACAATTCTTGGATTATACAAATGAAAAGACCTCCTTTCTATATATAGGAGTCTAAGGGGTCATAACATAATCAGGGCCAACATAACAATAATAATATAATGGCACAATAATAACAATAGTGGGCTTCTATGGGGCACAATAGTAACAATATGGGCACTACATGGGTACATCAATAAAATAAGTGGGTTTACTAATAACAATAAGGGGTTACACTAGTAGTATAGGGGCCTAACATGCCCCTCTCCTTCAAAAAGCATTGTCCTCAATGCTTGAGTAGTTCTTGAAGCTTCTGTATAAAATTCTTGTCCTCCCATGTGGAATCTTCAGCAGGTAAGTTCTTCCACTTGATGAGATACTCTGAAATTGATCGATTTCATAGCTGTCGGGTTCTTGTTTCTGTGACTGCTCCAAGTTCCAATATGATTTTTCCTTCCTCTTCAATTTCTGGCAATATTGTTTGAATTGCGATTTTTTGCAACTTTTGAATAAGTGGCCATACTTCTTTGTCCTTCTTCCATTCATCACTTGCTTCGTTTATCCAATCTGGTTGGATAATAGAAATAGCACAAAACAATGCTTCCACATCCTCATCCTTGAAGAGTCTTCCCATTCGGTAAGGTCGCCATTATTTAAGTGCATGTAATATTGCCAACATTTCCTTCTCATAAATAGCTTTCTTGAGATGTAGTAGTAAAAATACCCAATCACCTACATCAAAACATTTTTCACTATGATGTTGATCTACCTATTATTTCGTATGATTTTGCATTGAAGTGGCATTATCCTTTAAAAGTTGGAGAACTTGTTGTTGATGCTCGATGTGATCTTTCACTGCTTGAAATTTTTTCTTCTTGATATGTCCTTCTATCTCTAGAGTTTGAGGAGTGGTAATTTCTTCCAATCCTTTACAAGATATGGTCGGATTCATTTCTTGATGCTCGATATGATCTTTCACTTCTTAAACATTTTTCTTCTTGATATTTCCTTCTATCTTGACAGTTTGAGGAGTGGTAATTTCGACCAATGAATTACAAGATATGGTTGGATTCATTTCTTCTTTCTCAATGTGATCTTTCACTTATTGCACCTTTTTCTTCTTGATATGTCCTTCTATCTTGAAAGTTTGAGGAGTGGTAATTCTTGCCAATGCTTTACAAGATATGGTTTGATTCATTTCTTCTTTCTCTGTGGTGAGGTCCTGGCGTATATCCTCTTCTTTTGATGTTTCTTGATCATTTTCTTCCTCCTCTTCATATTCTATGTAAAATAATTTCTTCTCAGCACACTTATGACCTTTAGTGCATTTGCTATCACAATTGTAACAAGACCTTTTTCTCTTTTTTCTTCCAATTGTTGTGGTGTAACCCTTGTAGGTTGTGGAAGGCTAGGAGAAACAACACTTCCATCTTTATAGTTGCGAGGGGTATGCTTCCTAGTTTCCATAATTTTACTTTCCACTATGTCACAAAGCCCTTTTCCTCTTTCCAATTGTTGTGGTGTTGCTCTTTGTATCCTCAGAATGTGCTATCATTTCCTCCGTGAAAATTGACCATGTAACAAGTTTTTTATGAGAACAAAGCCCTTCATACCATAAAAATTGATCAGGTTCTAAATATGAAGATGCAATACATACCTTTTGTAACATTGGTACACCATGTAGATCAAAATATTGCTCCATCTGAAGTATCCACTTTACCGGATCCTTGCCATAAAACTTCCTCATCTTGCTTTTTCTTGATTTTAGGAGCTCTATCTTGAAACGACTGTAACTCTATACTTTCAAATATTTAAGTTCTAAAATTGTGACCTATAGTAGCCTAGTAGCCCTCTGTGTCCTCGTTTAAATGCCACCAGTCTGATCCAAATTGGATTCTCCAAGAAAGACTTATGCACAATCTCCCAAGATGACCGAATTATAGACCTTTCCAAAAGAGCGAACTTGTATGAAGTGCCACGTGTCACTGTTTCAACCTTTGGCACTGAAAAATATAAACAAGAAACTACAGTCCATCCTCTTTCTATACCTTCTTACAAAATTTTAATCCAATGCTCGGAGAGAAAGTTATGATGATTTTCCCCAAGTCACCTGTTTAGAATGTAATTTAGGAGTTTGCAAAAAGACCAACTTCCTCAAATCATATCTCCGCAAATATAGCGCGAAAAGCTCTAAAATTTAGAGCTGAGGTTCAGCACGATTTCTTCTCAAATGGGATTTTTTTTTAGCTTCTGAAACGTCACACAAAAAAAGGTTATAGTGAAAATTCCACAATGACCTATTTGGAGCAGCGAAACCATAGAATCCAAATCTCTGATACCAAATGTTATGAAACCAGCTCAAGAAAAGATAGAAAAGATAGTTGAATGCCTTAGAATTTAGCGTCTTCGAGGGGGAAACCTCCTTTACATTACACAAATGAAAAATTCTTGGATGATACAAATGAAAATACCTCCTTTCTATATATAGGAGTCTAAGGGGTCATAACATAATCAAAGCCGACATAACAATAATAATGTAAGGGCACAATAATAACAATAGTGGGCTTCTATGGGGCACAGTAGTAACAATATGGGCACTACATGGGTACATCAATATAATAAGTGGGTTTTACTAATAACAATAAGGGGTTACATAGTAGTATAGGGGCCTAACATTTCCAGAGATTGTCCATATGTGCCATGCATGTTACATTCCCAGCCAAAGAGCTATAATGTCCCCAGACCAAAAATTCTTGTTCACTATTACGGCTGAGTCAATCGATGAAATGTTACAAGTCCAACTAGGTCAAAACCTGACCCCACTCTCCATTGGGGATTTGTTAGACTAGTATACCAAATTGAGTCCATCAAGACTGGCCCAAATATTCCAAACTTTCATTATAGAAGAGCAGCACATTCCTTAAGATGCCCCTCCATATGTTTCTTCCATTTTCTCTGAAAGGGCCAAGAAAACTGTAACCATGATATCATGTATATTGGGCTATACCACAGATGAATTCATGGATGAGATCATCCTGGCCTTCATGACCATTTTCGCCCCAGGAAAGCCTCCTGCTACTTTGTATAATTATGCCCAGTTCATAGCTAAAAGGATGCATGAACAATTTACCATAATGCACAATGAAAGAGTATTCAAGTACTCATTTGTACCTTACCAAATGTTTTTGTATTATCAGTCAGACAGATTTCCCTTCACCATCTAGAAGCTGGATACTAAATGCCAACCCAAGTCAGTTATATTTTGGACACCACTATTCTACAGGTATTCATCACCATACACCTACACAAACTTCATTGACTCTTTTGTCCATCCAGTCAGGACCGTGCTGACAAGAAGCCCTCCACCCAAAATAAGCCAAGAGATCAAAAGAGTGCTCCAATTTTCTAAGCAAAGTAAGGTGGGAGATTGATACCTTTACCAAAATCACACCGAAATAAGAATCTATGGTAGCTATCTTTCCCCGTAAAAACTGCCCAAATACCTCCCCATGAGGTTATTTTCTCTGGAATATTATAGGCGGATAATGAACTCTAATGATATCAACTTTGTCTCAGCCAAGAAAAAAACTCAGTTCAAGGTCAAAAATCAGTTAAGCCCTTTTATTTTCAATTCTAGAGAGGCGGGAGAGGAAGCAGATCAAATTCTGCAACAAATGAAGTTTCAAAATAGTTTCATATGGAGGTATGACCCTAAAGGGTTTATAACCAAACTAATACAAAAGGTCAAATTGGGACCTTACATTCATCACCCCATATTAGAAATAGAGAGATATGTCAATCAATCTAAGTGGTTGGAAAACACTCTCATAGACAGGGATAGCACAAAGGTAGATGTTGAAAATGCCTTGTTTGATTTAGAGAGACAGCTTGATGAAAACTCATTCCTGTAGGTACCAAAAGTGAGAAGGAACCATGAGTACCCCTATCATTTTGTAGACTCCTCAGAATGAGGAAAAGAATCCCAAAAGGAACTAAGAGGGAGCCTCCAACTCGGGAGGCTCAATCTTGTTTAAAAACAAGAAGACACAGAAGGCTCAGTAGAAATAACTAATACTGAGTTAGACATGAGCAAGGGAACAACTCCATTTGGAGAAACACAGGAGCCATCTACATCAAAAACTCAAACATTAGAAAGGCAGTGCAGCGTAGAAGTCTCCTCATTTAATAAACTTGTTGATAGATATAGGGACATTAAGGACAGATTCAAGGAAAGTAAAATGAGAAATGAGAAACTGAAGGCACAATCCTATGCATAGTATCTCAAGCTTACAACCCCTAATCAAAGTAGGTTAATGTTAGCTTTTGACACCAAGGAAATATGCAAATGTCCTTCATAAAGCCAACTGTACAACAACCAAGAACATCAGCAGATTTCAAGAAGATAGACTTTGAAGTATAGGCAAGGGATATTCATCCCATTGACCAGATTGAACTTCACAAGTAGGCTGGAGAAATGATTTACTCCACCCTTACAAGAAAATCCATAGCTGCTCATCAGTTGCAGAATTCATTGAATAACATTTCAACCTATTATCAGTTGGAAAATGCCTCCTCATAGGCCAAAGACACCAGAATCAAGTCTTTGGAAGACTTGATAACAGAATTTGGACATGATCCCAAAGACATCAAGGGTACTGAACAAATAATCAAGAAGAAGAATGATGACATTGCAGCACTCAAGAAACAATAAACCTCAACTGCAACACCCCCAGACATAGGAAGTCTTGGAAAGCCAAACAAGGCATGAAGAGTTGATGGATTTAGTCCTTAAACTAAATGATCAATTGAGGGAGACAGAAAAGGAATTGGACATCTTAATCTAATTAAAGCAAACTGATATTGGCACTACCTCGGTGAATGTCATCCCAACAGTTACCACAATTCTTCCTTCCACATTGGCAGCTTCATTGGCTCCCACAACTCCAATGGCCATAGCACAACCATTTTCTGCAGCATCTACATCAGCAACAGGTACATCAGGTGATGAAGCAGCAAAATTGGTCAAAGCTATGGAAGAAATGTCCATACAGACAACAGAGATGAATAAGCTCAAAGAGAAAGTGACAATCTTGGAAATTGATTACAAGCTTGCCAAAATCATGCACAAAGAAGAAGTACAAAAGGCTACCAGGATGAGTGAAAGCTTGAAAGCCCTAGAAAAGGAATTAACACTGAAAGAACCCCTTGGGCAGTAACATTGACTATGTCAATGATATTTGGCCATCTATTCAATTAATTTTTGAGAAAATAGATTTGATAAAGTTGGCTACAAAGGACATCTAGAAAGTAAAAGAAGAATTAAGACAAATGCCAGAAGAGGCTACCAAAATTATCCAATTCCTTAACAGCAAGAATAAGTATGAGCTTCAGGAATTGGAAATAGAGGACAGAACATCGACAATTTTGGAGGTTAGAAAGGTCATCTACAAGAGTAACTTGATGCAAAACTTGGAGGATAAGTGTCAGAATATGCATCTAGCCATTGACAGATTTATGGCTAAGTTCCAAATTTTGAGAGAAAATGGATTACCCAATCCCTTGGTGATAAATGACAAACTCATGACACAAGAGGATTACAACAAGAAAATCACAGAGGTAGCAAAGGATCAGGTAAATACATCATCAATAAAGGCATTTCCAATAGGAAAAGTACTCTACCAAACATTTGAAAACTTGTTTTACCTCCAGCATGAGGTAAAACACTTGTTTATGAATAAGCCTACTTTTTCCAAATACACATAGGAAGATGAAATATATAGAAATACGTTAAAAATTCGATTACCTGATGCTGAAACATGGGACAAATTTGTTAAGTTATGGTATGTTCTATGCTTATAATAGTTTACTTCTTTTTCTTATTATATTCCACAGATTAGAAATCAAACGTACATAAATTAAAGTGCAGATAGAACATTAAACGATTGACAGAAAACAAGCCAAGACAAGAGACACAAGATGTGGCGGCTAGCCAGGGAAAAACCCCACAATGTGTGGGGAAATCCTTTGATCAAATCTTATTTTATCTTCAATAATTTAGTAGATAGAAATAGTACGATAAATCTGATTTATATTAGTAGTAGCAAACCCTAAATCAACAGCATCAGCATTAGCAGCTTCATCATCAAACTAGGGTAGACGATATCTCACAAACCGACCGTCGGATCGGCTTGATTCCACCACCAAAAGTTGTGGCTTCTAGAGGAGGCTCAGATGAACCTACAACATAGTTTAGATGAGGAAATCTTCTAGTCCACGCAGTTCAAACTTCACTTCTGCAGTTGCAGCTTCACTTTCAGCAGCTTCCTTCAAACTAGGGCAGTGAATATCTTGCAAACCGTCTGTGGGATTGACTTGATTCCACCACCAAAAGTTGCGGCTTCTAGAGGAGGTTTAGATGAACCTATAGTGAAATTCAGATGAGGAGATATTATGTTCCATGCACATCAAAATTTACTTCTGCAGTTGTAGCTTCAGTTTCAGTAGCTTTTGGCTTCACATGTGTGAGGGAGAGACCCTTTTCTATGCAGTAGAGAAGAGACTCTTTTCTGCGCAGTAGAGAGAGAGAGAGATGTGATGAGATGAGTGAGTCCAAATTTGGAAAAGTCCTCCTATATTTATACACAATGTTGGTGATTGAATAGATGCGACTGTTGGGATTCTGAGCCTACATGAGTTGTAGGTCAGCTTGATAATAATTCCATAATCAAAATAAATTTATATCTCGATGGATACTTATCGAAATAGGATGATCTTTATATCAATCCTACACCTCTCGATGAGAGGAATATAATAAAAATATTATTAATAATGAATAAGATGACCCACATGAAGTTTGGCCCTAGTTGCCAATTTTAACACTCCCTCTCAACTAGGGAGAACTTCATCTACAATCTGTCTATCAGTCGTTACTATTCATCCATCAAATGCATTGCCCTGTACAGCTCGACCCTTACCCTTCTCTACTCTATTCTGCCTATTCTTTTTTGTCTTGTTCTGCCCTATACTGATCTATATGGCTCTGCTTCGTTATGCTCTACTTTTCTTTGTTTTGTTCTGCTCTGCTTTTGTCTGAATTGTGAAGAAGAAGAAGAAATGATCGAGGATGTATCATACTGACTCAAAGTCAGTCTCAGAGTATGTACCACTAGTCCCAGACCAGTCTCAACCAACCCGAAGTCAGCGTCATAGTGAGTACAACTCCTACCACTGGTCCCAAACCAGTAACATCCTCCACTGACTCAAAGTTAGTCTCAGAGTGCGTACCACTGATCCCAGACCAGTAATAACCAGCCTGAAGTCAATGTCATAGAATGTACCACTCCTACCACTGGTCCTAGACTAGTATCATTGATCCCAGATCAATGGAGGTCATCCTAGTGTAGGGAGTACGGTAGATACAACAATGCATCCATCGGTACTAATATGCTCCCTATCTTCATTTACCTGCTCATTGATCAGATGCGAGGTACTTCCCATGAGTCCCAGACTACATGGGTAGTATGTCTCGATAGGAGAACTTAATAAATCCCATCCTCATAGGAGAACACATCAATCCTGCTACAATCACCATGGAGAACACATCAATCCAGGCCTCACAAGATAACACATCAATCCTACTACAATCGCCATGGAGAACACATCAATCTAGGCCTCACAGGAGAACACATCAATCCTGCTACAATCGCCATGGAGAACACATCAATCCTACTACAATTGCCATGGAGAACACATTAATCCAGGCCTCACAGGAGACCATGCTAGCAGCAATATACTCTACTTCGACGATGCTCAAGGGTACTGACTTTTACTTCCTACTCATCCAGGATATCGAAGCAGATCCCAAGGAGAAACAACACCCAGAAGTTCTCTTACGGTCCTCCAAATTGCATTCCCAATCAACATCTGAGTATCCAAGTAGTTTCACATCTCTGGTAGTGTATCTTAACCCATAAGTGATTGTGCCTCGAAGACATCTTAGCAGATTCTTGGCACCAATCCAATGTATGTGATGGGGTTCAACCATATGTTGACTTAACGTGTTGACTGCGAAGCATATATCTAGACAATAGTTCACTAAGAACATTAATGCTCTGACGAGTTGCCGATACTCGGTAGCATTTCACAAAACAAGTCCAGCAACACTACCGCTTAACTTCTTGAAATCAAGTTCCATCAGGGTAGTTACAGGCTTGCAGTCCACCATACTGAATATTTCCAATATTTTCACCACATATTTTCCTTGAGATAGGAAAGATTCCCCTAGCTTCTGCCACACTTCAAGTCCTAGGAAATATTGCATTGGTCCTAGGTCCTTCATTTCAAATTCAGAAGCCAACTCCCTCTTACATTTGTGAATGAGAGGGTTTGCACCTATTAGAAAGAGGGAGGAACCCCCCCTAAATTTATAAGTATAATAAATGGGCGAATCTCCAGGGTATATAGGAAAAATGGAAGGCGATTTTATCAATAATGTAATATGTATATATAATTTTTTGGCGAATCTCTCACCAAGCATGGCGAATATTTTACTCAAATATAAAATCTTGTAAGATCTTCGTATTACCATGGGTTATCATAAACCTGGAGCTTAAAAATTTACTATTTAGTAATTTATAAAAATTAATAAAAATTAATAGTTGATTTTTTATTTTATTTTTTATTTTTAACCAAGATAAAATGTTTAACATACATTAAATTACAACATCCATTTTTACTCTTGATCCACCAAGCCCCGAGAGGGATCAAATATTTTTTCACTCTATGCTAGTTTGCATATCACGATATTTGATGGATCTATGCTGGTTTAATTCCCCCATTTAAATAGGCTACATTCCAGGTGAATACCATGGGTCAATACCATGTGCCATTTTTATTTTTATTAATACTAATATTAGGGTTAATAATGCTTTTTTTGCATGGTATTAATAACAATCTAGTCCATGGTATTTGTCCCATAGTATTTTGCCCATAGGTTTCACCTAAATATAACGCATTTTTTGAGTGTTCGTAAATATAAGGTGACTTATGGAGTAAATATAAAGAAATGTTTTATTTGTTTACCATACCTCTCGTTTATTTATATTTTTATTAATTTACCATACCTCTTTTATAAATATGGTATTTGGCCCATATGATTCAATTAAATAAAACTTTTTCTTGAGCCTTCTTAAATAGAAAGAGGGTTATGGACTAAATATAGAAAGACGTTTTATTTATTTACCATACCTCCACTTTATTTATATTTTTATTTATTTACACACTTGCATGTTCATAAATATAAGGTGACATATGGAATAAATATAAAAAATGTTTTATTTATTTACCATACCTCTCGTTTATTTATATTTTTATTAATTTACCATACCTCTTTTACAAATATGGTATTTGGCCCATAGGATTCACTTAAATAAAACCTCTTTCTTGAGCCTTCATAAATAGAACGAGGGTTATGGACTAAATATAAAAAGAGGTTTATTTATTTACCATGCATCTAGTTTATTTATATTTTTATTTATTTACCATACCTTTTGAGTAAGTATAAAAAGACGTTTTATTTATTTACCATACCTCCACTTTACTTATATTTTTATTTGTTTACACCCTTTCATGTATATAAGGTGGCTTATGGAGTAAATATAAAAAATGTTTTATTTATTTACCATACTTCTCATTTATTTATATTTTATTAATTTACCATACCTCTTTTATAAATATGGTATTTGGCCCATAGGATTCACTTAAATAAAACCTATTCTTGAAAATGGGGGAATAGATTCACTTAAATAAAACCTATTCTTGAAAATGGGCGAATGGAAGGTTGTAACACCTAATTTCAAGGGCTAAATTTACCTTTTTTACCCTCTCCCTTAAAATAAGGTGGTCTATTTGAGGTGATTTGTAAAAATGTACTATGATACAAAATATTTTCCCACTAAAAATTTAAAACCCCTTAATTTCGTTAAAGGGCGAACATTTTCCCCTACAATTTTCAATGGAAAGAGGTCATCCGCATACAGCACCAGTATGAGAGGTTTGCCATCTTCAACCTTAAAGTAAAGGTTAGGATCAACTTCACTCCCAGTGAATCCCAACTTCATCAAGTAGCTCTCGATCCTCTCATACCATGCTCAGGGCGCTTGCTTCAGCCCATAGAGAACTTTCTTCAACCTGCATACATGATATTTTTGATCATAAATCTAAAATCCTTCGGGTTGCTCCACATAGACCTCTTCTTTGATCGAACCATGCAAGAACAGGGTCTTGACATCCATCTGATGTAGGCTCCATCCTTGAGAATTTGCAAGGGCTATGATCGAGAGGATGGTCGTATATCTCGCAACAGGTGAAAATATCTCATCATAGTCTATACCTTCCTTCTGGGAGAAACCATGAGCAAGAAAACGAGCCTTATACTTTTCCGTACTTCCATTTGCTACATGCTTTACCTTGTAAAGCCATTTTGACATGACAATTGTCTTGTCCTGGGGTCTGGGAACTACTTCCCAAACATTATTCTTCATAATAGACTCATATTCTTTGGTCATAACATCCTTCCATACTTGATGCTTGACAGAATCAGGATGATGAAGGCTCATTTTGTATAATCGTGCTCATGATGGTCAGGTATCCTTGATACCTGTTAGGTTTCTTATTTTCACGAAAGATTCCTCGGGGTGCATCATGTCCTTCAGCATCATCAAGTATCCCCCTAAGCCATGAAGGCCTCTTCCTAGAAGAGAAAGGCTCAGGTGGATAAATAGGATCCATACGTTCCTCCACATCAGGCATTGGTACATCATCTACCCATAGAGATAGCTTCCACAATCATACGGTTCTTCCTTTCCGCCACACTATTCTGCTCAGGAGTATGTGGTGTAGTAGTCTCCCTCTTGAGGCCAGCTTTAGATATGCCTGAGTGAACTAACTGTAATATATCGGAGTTCTTGCTTTGGCTTGAGGGGAATGGTCCCCTTTTGAGCTTTCCTTCGGCACATCCTAGACATACACCTTCTTTCTCTACTCGGAATTCGAGCATCCCTGTCACCATTTGTTTCACACCGAGTAGAGCTTTATAATGAGGGGGGGCAAACCTCCAATGCGAAAGTTCGGACTGAAGAGATGTGTCATAAGACATGACATCTAGCAGACTTCCATCGACCTGATATAATGAATCAACATGAAACCTAATATTAAAGGCATCTTTAACATTATTTTTCCATATACGTACCTTGCCATCGCTGAAGGTTACCTTGTAGCCTTTTTCTTCCATTGCCGAGATGGACACCAGGTTCTTTTTGAGGTCAGGTGCATTTAATACATCCTAGAATTTCTAGCCTTTTTGAATGGTTGTCCTCTTCCTTGATTCCCAGCTCTCCTCTTACCTTTGCTATTGAATTTGTCAATCCTTTGATTGCCACCAGAGGGATCTTGATCATCATCTCGGTGAGAGTCTTTTCTATTAGGGCATTCCCTTGCATAGTGACCTGCTTTATTGAAAATGTAACATCGTCCTTTTCTTCCACCCTTAGGTCTAGCCTTTCTTTTTTATTTAGACCTGGAATTATTTATTTTCTTAGCACGAGAAGAAAAAGCAGTAGGAGGACCTTTAGGCAAGGGAATTTCTTTCTCTTCTACCCTTGTTTCTTCTTGAATTCATCTAGCCATTAATTCCTCAAAACCAGGAATTACACACGTACCATTCGGATGGTAATCCTCCAAGAGTCGCGAGTGCCACTTCCCTATCATTAATAGTCTCCCCAATAGATAGTATATTGTTCTTAATCTCGGTGATTCTTAAGAAGTATGCTTACATACTCTCATCTTTACCCTTCTTCATTTCTCTCAGTTTATTTCTAAGAAACAAAAATTGATTTGCATCATTAACTTTAAATATACTCACCAGTCTATCGTAGATTTTCTTGGAGGTGTCCAGTTCAAAGATGTAGGCCACCAAGTGCTTGTCGATAGAGTCCCGGATGATCTGCTTTGTTTTGACTTCTCCATTTTTCCATTTCTTCGAGGCAGTAGCAGATGAATTTGATGGAGGCTCATCAATATTGCCTCTTACATGGTCCAGCACTCCTTGATCTTCTAGGGTTAGATCGATAGACATCTTCCATCCGTGATAGTTAGCTTTCTCATGGAGCTTGTCTTCGATAGGAAAGAGTGTTGAGAACCCCATAGTTCTTTTAGGATAGCCTTGCCAATCTTCTCTTCGGTGATTGCTCTTGCTCTTGCTTGGGCTTTGTCTTCACCTCAGCTATGTTCCTATGTTAAGTTATGGTATGTTATATGCTTATAAAAATTTGATTGTTTTTCTTATTATATTCCACAGATTAGCAATCACATGTACATAAAGTAAAGTGTAGATAGAACATTAAACGATCGACAGAAAACAAGCCAAGACAAGAGACACAAGATGCGGCAGCTAGCCAAGGACAAACCCCACAATGTGTGGGGAAACCCTTTGATCAAATCTTCTTTTATCTTCAATAATTCAACAGAGAGAAATAGTACAATAAATCTGATTTATATCAATAGAAGCAAACCCTAGATCAACAGCATCATCATTAGTGGCTTCATCATCAAACTAGGGCAGACGATATCTCACAAACCGACCGTCGGATCGGCTTGATTCCACCACCAAAAGTTGCGGCTTCCAGAGGAGGTTCAGATGAACCTACAGTGTATTTTAGATGAGGAGATATTCTAGTCCACGCAGGTCAAACTTCACTTCTATAGTTGCAGCTTTAGTTTCAGCAGCTTCCTTCAAACTAGGGCAGTCGATATCTTGCAAACCGTCTGTCGGATTGACTTGATTCCACCACCAAAAGTTGCGGCTTCCAGAGGAGGCTCAAATGAACCTACAGTGCAGTTTAGTTGAGGAGATATTCTATTCCACACAGGTCAAACTTTACTTCTGCAGTTGCTGCTTCAATTTCAGCAGATTTTGGCTTCACATGTGTGAGGGAGAGACCCTTTTCTGCACAGTAGAGAAGAGACTCTTTTCTGAGCAGTAGATAGAGAGAGATGTGATGAGATGAGTGAGTCCAAATGAGGAAAAGTCCTCCTGTATTTATACACAACATTGGTGTTTGAATAGATGTGATTGTTAGGCTTCTGAGCCTACATGAGTTGTAGGTCGGCTTGATAATAATTCCATAATCAAAATAAATGCATATCTCCATGAATACTTATCAGAATCGGCTAATCTTTATATAAATCCTACACCTCTCGACGAGAGGAATCTAATAAAAATATTATCAGCAATGAATAAGATGACCCACATGAATTTTGGCCCTAGTTGCCAATTTTAAGAAAATTAGCTGATTTACTATACAAATCTGCAGTAAAAAGGTTAATGTACAGTGAAAGTAAAAGAGCATGGTAAAAGGATGAAAACAAATCAGCAGATTCAAAGTGTATCATATGAAAGCCTAAAGTAAATGAAGCTTGTAGCAAGAAATATCAAAGCAAATTAAAACACAAAAGATCAAAGCCAGCAGTATCAAACTAAAAGGGACAGCATGAAACAGTTCAATAGTTGTCTCTATCTTCTTGCAAAAATATATTATTCTTTCCTAGATTAAATCTCAAATTAGTTTGAGATATTTTGTAATAAACTTTTGTATAAATACTTCACAATTTGAAGCATGTAGGGTGGATTCTATTAGACATTTCTATAGACTTTTTGATCAGAAGACCCAGAAGGTTATTGTATCATTTACTGAGCTAGCAAGATGGATTGATAAATAAAGATCAGACATTTCCAAGGATTCAGGTGTTGAGTGAATTTCAGACAAGTATTTTCATGTGTTATTGTCATTTTTCTCAAATTTATTCATAATCTTTAATGTGTTTCTCAATCTAAATGTTATAACTGGAATAATATTTCAAAACTTGTTTAATTACACTATGTCTTAACAATTATGCAATTGAATGTTTTCTTCTGATATTTAAATTAAATAATTCTTAATTTCTGTTTTGTTTAGATTGAACAAATCATAATTCAGGTTAAAGGATTCTTAATTTCCCTTTGATATTTGATTACCCCTTCATTCCTCATTTATTATCTGGGTCTGAGAACCCTTAACTTATCACTCACCCCGAGTGAAACCCTTTCACCCCTTTGTCTCAAATATCTGAAATACACTCTGCTATCATGCCCTTGGAACATCCCCTTTAGTGATTTAATCCATTTTTGCTTCTTTATTATTTGACTCCATAGCCAAATGGTCTAAAAGACATCAATTTATCCATCTGTCTAAGCATATCCCACCACCCAATCTCAAATACAAACCAAAAACCCCTTGAACAATCATCACTATCCTAAAAACATTTTAACTAAAACAAAGTTAAATTTTAAAGAGAGAGCCCTCTCTTAGCATCAATAAGGCTAGGTCCTAATCTCCAAAAGAGGATAGTGGTTACCTTTGGTTTTTCTTTCTTTTTACTTCAAAAGAATTATCAGAGTGATAACAAAATCAACTTTACAAGCTATAAAAGACCATCATTGTTCCATTTCTCTCATTTATTTCATTACTAAAGAAGCTCTCTCTCATTTTCAATCACTTCCTCACCATTTATAGGACCAAAGACATTCCAAAAACTGTGTTCCAGCTCTTTCATTGTGTTTTTAAGCCATTCATTGCGCTTTTCACAAGTCATGCCACGCTTTTCCCTGCATGATGTGCTTTTTCCAGTGAACACTACGCTTTTCCCTGTGAACACTGCACTTTTCTTCAGGGGTCATCAAGTGAATTTCCAAGGGTTTTCAAGGGAAAATCAAGTCTCCAAAAGGGTTAATCAAGTAATTTGAAGTCTCACATCCTTTCCAATCAATTTATTTCATATTTTATATGGTGTAAACCTCCTCTTTTGCCCCTGCGCTATGCTTTTCTGTAACACTCTTCATTCCTTGTTTTTAAACCCTCAAACCCTTGCTTTCCTCTCATTTTCATCTCCCTTCTCTCTTACACACTCATATCTATTCCCTAAAGGCCCTAATACCCCACACTCATACTCCCTAAATCCATAAAACCAAACGCTACCCCTATCTTGCATTTTTGGTGGCATAATACCTTGGGCTTGTGTATAAATTCTACATCTCATCTCCGCCACACATTTCAATCCCTATCACTTCCTATCACTCCCTTACACCTTTCCCTATATTCCTAAATTTTTCCACACCTAATTACCATCCCTAACCCCATCATCCTATTTCCTTTTTCCCTTCCCCTATTTTTCCCCTTAAGATTTGTATTCACATTTTTCTATGGAGGAGGAGAAGAAAACTTATAACAAGGGTGGAAAGGTGTCAAGGTATGAACCTCTAAATACTCAGGAATTGATGTCTTCACCACTTTCAAAACAATGTTTTCAACATGTAGGGTGTCTTGAGTTTTGTGAGTTGGTTCAAAAAGTCCAACATCATGATGAATTGACCAGAATGCTTATCACAAGCCCCAAAAAGGATAAAGTCACAATTTCAGGGGTAACTTTTTTCATCTCATCTAACATTATAGCAGCAACTACAAGAATACCAAACATTGATGAAAAGTGGTTTAAGACTCAAGAATTGGATGCTCCAGCCTCAATTGTATCAACCCTACCTCAAAGATCCATACAAAGACAACATCAAGAAAATCTTTCCTTTTGGCCAGCTCCTTGACAAGTTTACACCTTTGATGAAGATCATAATGAAATATTTCACTTGTGAGGGGAGATTCTCTAGGCTCTACATCTATCACATCATACTTCTTATGCATTTTACTAGGGTGAAACTGCTCAACATACCCTACTACATGTATAGAAGCCTAGACAAGATGGCATACAAAGTGCAACATAGGAACAGTAAGCTACAACAAAACAACCTCTTTCATCAATCCCTCATCAAGATTATTGTCCTTCATCATCTGAAGCATCTAAATGTTTCTTGGGAGACATTGATTGAAGGAGAGATATTTTTTCCTTCTTTCAACTAGCCTACCAGACCTATTTCATCATCGACACTCCCTACTCAAACATAAATTGGCTCATCTAGTAGGTCTACAGTGAATAAGAATAAATGTGGGGATAAATTGGACAAAACTTATCAAAAAGGGAACGGGCTTGTGTTTTATCCACAGATTGTGGAAGGGGCTAAGCCTTCTACATCAACACAATAGGGATCACCTTTATGTCATTAGACACTTTTCCAAGATGATGAATCTTTTCATCTTGATGTTGATGAGACTACTTTGAAGGCTAATGAGGAACCTAGGATAGTTGAGTAGCCTATGGTTGACAAGGATAATGAACTCAAAAGGTTGTAGGATGAATTGACAAAGGAAAATTCTTTCATAGCATGCCTACAGCAGGAAAACATGCAGTTGAAAGTTGATATAATGCTTCAAGAGAAACACATTATGAAATTGCAAAAGGAGACTAAACATAAATTAGTGATAGAGGCATACGACCCAGTTCAAGCTCACGAGAAAGTGGAAAGACAAAAACCAAAGACAAAAGGCCATAAAAAGGAACTTCAGCAACAAAGGAAGTAGATCATGGTGAATGAGCTTATTGATAGGAAAATCAATGAAGACAAGGAATATTGGCCAGGAAAATTTGATAACTTAGAGAAGGTTCTCAAGAGGGATAACAGATATAAGAGGCTTCAAAAACACATGGTTGCCCATTATTACACAAGGAACTTAATTTTGAGAGCAAAGATCAAACAGTTAAAGAGAGGCTCAATAAAACCTTAATCAAGAAGAAAAGGAAGGAAAAGTAAGATTTGATTTCTGATGCCCCCCTTATAGCATAGCATACCACTTGGTGACCTTACATACCAATTTTAAATCATTTTGGAGGTAATTTTGTTTTTTTATAATTTTTGTAATTTTTGGCACAGTCACCCTTCCAAAAGCATAGCGTGAGCCAGGCTGCACTTTTCTGGAGGGATCTAAATTATAGAAAATTAACATGGTTGGATATCTCTTGACTTATACATCATATTTGAACATTTGACACCCAAATCATCAACTTTTGCAAGGCGAAAATGGCCAATAACCACCTAAAACACACCTTTTTGTCGTGTTTTTGGAGGCCACATTTTGCTTTTTGACAAGTCTTTCAGAATTAATTTTTTTTAGGGGAGATAAATGATCATTTTCAGTGCTTGAGGAGTCCATTGTGTAGCAGACAGAAATATATTTCCATTGAGCTATCATGAGCCCAATTTGGAGTTTAGGGAGTCCTCCAAAACATGCCTGCAATCTCACGCTGCGCTTTTTCCAGGAGGGCAATTTTCTTTATCAGTTTGACCTAGTTTGAGTTTTAATCTATGTAAATGAGGTAATTAATTATTTAAATAATGTAATAGTGGGTAATTAGTATTTTTTAGTTGTTTTGATGTAAATTTGGCCTCATTTATGAGAGTGGTTAGAGTCAAAGTTAAATGGAGAAGTTGTTTTAAACCTCCTTAGACATTAGGGTTTGGTTAGAACACCTCATGGATCAGTTCCTAAAGTCATGGATTCGACCCCTATGAGTGCGGAGATGTTGTTTTGGTCTTTATGTATCATTTTCGAAGTGATAGAACAGGTTGGACATCAGAGGAGAGAACTATTGTAGCTTGTACTTGGATATTTTCTGGAAATCAAAGGATATAATTTGCAGCAATTATCTAGGAATTCATGTGCAGTAAGTTTGTGATGTTGTTTTTTATATGTTATAACTTTATATGAAAGATATTTATCTTCTCTTTCTATTTATCAATTCTTCAATGGTTTTCCTTACAATTTATAAATTGAATTCTTTGCATAAAGCTTTGTTTTGATGGAAAAATCATTGTGTTACTTTCTTTCTTTCTTAATGAATTCATGTTTCATGCTCATTAAGACATTTAGCTACTTCTAAACACTACACTACACTGAAAAACCCTAAGATCCATCACAAAAGTATTGCTACCTTTCTCCTTTATGTCTTTGTTGTTGTAACCCTTTGATCCTATTGACCTAGCTACCTAGTTTTTCTCCCTTATCCAACAACAAAACCCTAAATTTTCCAAAGCCTACCTGAGCGTAACTATCTAGCCTAAAATCCTTTACATTCCAATAATATCTTGGTTGTGATTTCATAGAAAGGGCCTTCTCTGGTTTGGTAGGGCTAGCTACCAAACTAAAAGCTTGGTCTATGGTTACCTCCGTTGATCTCCTTATCAGCCTAAGACATTGTGGAGGGTAACATATGTAATGTAACAACGTAAGATGTTCAATTATTTCTCTTTGTTTCGAAAAATTGAGCTCAGTCCTCATAATACATCAAATTGATTGTTACGATAAAAGACCATTAATTTTACCAAAGTTTTATTTTGCGCCCCCCTCCAAAAAAATTTGCATACATCCAATAGTTTATAAAAGATATATTAAAAGATTTAAATAATATAAAATTGAAAATGATATTTTGTTTTTTGTAAATTAGGCTACTTCTATTATTATACAAAAGGTAACAAAAAGATTACAACGAGGCTTGCCTCAAAATTCACCATGCTGAGATGGATTTAACACAACTGGACACCTGACCTTGATAACCAGAAGACCGACATTTGTCCCAGACCAGAACTGGAGAACTAACAGACTGCCAAAAAACCATAACCAGCTGAGGGACGAACCCAATGACCCATACATTGCTAATAGACACTGACTTTATCCTAACAGTATAACAGATGACAATAAAATAGCTTACATAGGCGCGTTTGAAAACCGCGTGCGATCCAAAAAGAGCTAAGCATAGCTTCAGCTTTGCAGAAAAAACCCCACTAAAAAGGCAGAGAACAAGAAATATCAGACATACTCCATGGAGACGCCATAACCACCACCAGAGCGCCCTGGAGCTCGGCTTAAGCATCCACAGAAGTGGAGGGCTGCTCTTCCACAATCCTGCAACCATATTGATCTGACACGCTTGAATCCGTGTAAGGCGCATCATCTTTTGCCGGCTCACTTGGTCCCGCCACCGCACCCGAGGTTTCCGCAGGCTAAGCTCTTTGACACAGGATTGGAGAAGGAGGCCTTTGTTCCGCATGGACTTCTGGTGGAACTGCATGGTCGCATTTCTTAATTCGCACCGAGACATAGTATGTTGCATTGTCCAATAAACAAGGGAAGAGAAACCGAGTTGAGGGATGCGAGCTGTGCTCACAGACATCAGCACGCGCACGCCCCCTGCCTCTCCCACGGCCTCACCTTGCGCCCCGTGAATCAATTCCATCTTATGAAGAATCCGTGGAGTAAGAGGAGCACTGAGGATTGGCTCTGCCTCTTGCGCCTCCCCGACACCCACCTCTGCGACTACAGAGGCGAAGCCGTTCTCGCGGCATACTACAATGACGAGGACAGAGAAACTAGAGCGGAAATGACACAGAGAACTGTGGCTGCACAGAGACAGCGCGGGGAACCAAGAATTGAGGCCCAAAGGCGTGGAAACTAGCAGAGGCACTGAGGGCAGGAGAAACCCAACAGCGAAAACACCCAGGGGCGCCACAAACATGAAATTGACCAGAAAAAACACCTAGAACCGACCAAACTAGAGCTTAGGAGCATGAAATTGACATACAATATGTACCGGACACTTAGAGGACGAGACCAAGGCCTTCAGAGACGAGGGCCGAGGTCTGAACCTCCGAGATATCCTCCAGAACCCAGGAACCAACAACAAGCCACACCAACGAAATCCCCAGAGCCAAACAGCATACAAAACGTGATGGATAAAGTGAATTACCAGCACCAGCTCACAGTAATTATACTGCTCAGCGACTACCCCATCCATGTGCGAACCAACGCAATTCACCTGCAACCCGAATGCCGAAGGAAGTGGATTCGAGCGAGGGCAGCTGCTGTGGGCGGCTGGCTTAATGTTGATATTACTGCTCGCCTACATGCGAACTGGACGGGGGTGGCTAGCCCTTAAATGCAATGGACAGATGGCGGGACTGGGCTACCACTTGCCCAGTGGGAAGCCCGCCTCTGTACCTTCCCAATTAAATATCACCCACAGCCGGGAAACTTGAAAATGATATTAATGAATGAATACAAAATATATTAAGAGATATTTAAATCATGTAATAGTTGAATTATGAGTAAATAATAAATGAAATGTATAATAAGAAAAAAATATACAAATATTTTTATTTCTTTTAATTTAAATATTGGAAAAAGTAGATATTCTTTGTAAATTTTGACATGATATATAAAATAAAATAAAACATTTTATAATCATAGGAAGTTTTATAACTACTTTAAAAGATTCTACTTTCTTGGAAGAGTTTTAAAACATAATTTGTTTTTTTTTAATGTAACATTTTTTATTTTTATTTATTTTATTTTGTATTTATATATATAAAAAAATAAATTAATTAATATATATTATAATTTTTTACATTTGTTATTTTATTTTATTTATTACCATAATTTTATGCTTACTTTACTATAACTAATACGTAATTTTGAAATTTGTTTGATAAAAATATAATTAATTTTTATTATTAGTGTAAAATTGAAAATATATATATATATATATATATATTATAAGTATTTTTGAATAATTTTTAGATTAAAAGTTTGGAATTATAAATGAGATAATATTTATTATATCCATAGAATTAAAGTTAAATATTATTAAAGAATAGACGATCGCATTGATCTTTTCAGATAATTTACTAATTATGATGATGTGATGCTAAACTTTAATTTGTTGCTACCCTTATTATCGACATTTCCTTTTTTGATTTTTTCCTTTTTCTTTAATTTTTTTTTATCATTTGTGTTGTATTTTTGTTGGCCTCCTCTTCTCATTAGAAAAGAGGATAGGCATTTGGATATTCCATGTCACTTGTTATACATAGAAAAATTTGTTGTTAAGAAATGTTTATTTGATATTTTAGAATTATTATTAGCAATAGTTCAAAGGTTATGTCGATTATAATTATAGGTAAATTTGAAAGTGGAGATTTTTTTTTATAATTGAGTTTTATCAATGTTACTTTCTTATATAAATGGAAAGTGAAAACTTTATATTTAATGGTATGAAAGTCTTTGAACAAGGAAATCTATGTATTATTAATATAGTCATCTACTAAGTAGATGTATTAACTTCTTTGTTAAGGTAGTGAAATGTGAAGTTTGTAGTAATACTTTGAAATTTTTATTAAAATTATAATAACACAAATTTATTAAAAAATGTTAAATAAATAGATGAGGTAATATTAGTGTAGGATTTAATTACTATTTATAATATTAATATTCAAAATGTGTAACATCATGATAAAGTTGTATCATTATATTTGTGGAATTGTGCACCATTAACGTCAATATCAAGATATTCAAGATTGAATCACAACGATTTGCAAATCACCATGGCTATGAGGTAAGACCGTTATTCACCTCAATACTTAAAAATTGAATAATGCACACATTGTATTACATTGATCAAATAATATTACATATATACATGAAGTGTTCTCTCAAGATAGGTAGACTAACATGGACACACAATCACTTGGTTGAGACAATATCTCAACCACACCAATCTAGGAAACAACTAGATCTAAACAACTCCTAGAAAATAGGAACATACTCATTTACATAGAATGAATCACAACTGAGACAAGTAGGTCTCGGTGTTTACAAACATAAATAAAAATATGTTGATGTCCATATAAAGGAAAAACCATCCATCATAATGCATGAGTACCAACCTCTACAACCACCAGTCAACTAGGATGCCCTTCATGTACATGGTTTATTCAACCATTATTTACATACTGTACATGTACCTACAAATCCCCCTCCATCATTATCATCATGGATTTTATCGGATTACCCATGACCATGCTCTAGATTTTATCGACTTACCCTAAACCATGCCTACAGGAATCCCTATACAATTCTTTCTCACACATGTTTTTTGGCTTACCAAAAACCTACACTTCAAAGTGATTTCCATCTTACAACAAAGCTACAATAAAAAGTGATTTTCGGCATACAACAAAGTTTCATTTACATACACTCTCACAAGTGGTTTCTAGCTTACCACAAACCTGCACTTGCATAGTGGTTTCTTGCTTACCACAAACTTGTATTTTTAAAGTGGTTTTAATATTACCACAAAATTCATCGGAGTACATTCTTTACAAGGCTTACAACACAACTCCAACTCATGGAGTTACTAGGTACATACTTTACAAATACCATTATAAAACACCATATACTTACTTATTAATACATGTATGTCACACATACTACATGATCATCATGAGTCTATTCCATAAACTCACACAAAATTTCACTTTGTTGTCCATCATACTTTAATATCTGATGTAGCTCCCACCGCCATCATCTGATGCCATCTTCACTGCCATGTCTTCATCATATCTGGTAGTTAATTATTCCTAAAAATAAATGTGTCTACAGTTGGAATGGCCAGTTCCAACATAGACTCAAACATGTGACGATAGTTGGCGACACTGATTATCAAGCATCCAATCTTTTACACCATACATATATCAATACAATTTTACATGACTTGATGTACTCCAACCTTTGAGTTTGACCAAAAATAATTATAACCTAAATTTCCCACCATATAAATGAAGGTCGAATTTCTCATGCCATGGTTTTTTAAAGAAAAAATTTAATGACAAGTAGAATAAAAGAAAAGTAGAGAAAATTTGGCTAAACGATTCAAAAATACCATAGAAATCAATTCCAAACACCTAAAATCTCAACTCTTCACAGCTCCCTCAACCAAAATTGATTTTATATTGACGAAAATGAATAAATTTCCATCATGTGCAAGGTGGACTAACATATAAATAGTATACTCATTTGAATCCATCGATTGTTGAATAAAAGGGAACTCGTAGTCGAACTACAACCCCCCACCGACGACCATGATTTTCCCCTCAAGCAGAATGTCATTACTATCATACCATAACCTATTTGGTAGCCCCACTAGGATTTCAGTCCAATCACAGAAATAGGAGGGACTGAATATCCTGACTGTCTGTTCTCCCTCTTTGAAATCAATGGACTGGATCAAGCAACTATTAAGGGCCATCGCGTCAGAAGAACACCATGTTTCGGTCTAAAGTTTAAGGGAGTGGCCCTGGATCATATGGAAATCATACTCCACATACTCGATAGAATGGGCCTAGCAATCCTTCTTTAAAAATTTATCGATCCAAAATTTCCCAAAGGGTAAAGAGATGTTGGATAGGGTGAAATTAGTAAGATCGAAGATGTTGATCTTATTATTCAGTAGGAGGGGCCATGTGCATGGTCACATTCTCCATTAGAATCTCCCATTTCCCACCTTCACCTTTTCCTTTTGATTCTTCCGCCGCAAGCACTGAAATGACTAAAAGCAAGAACAATGCCCACACCATTACACTCTTTTAGAGCCTAGATTGACCTCAAGCTGAAGGGAGGCAATCCTAGGATAACCACAAACCAAGCTTAACCTGGTAGCTAGCCATACCAGGTCAAGAGAGGGCTCTCTCCTTGCGAATCTCAGTCAAGATGACTATATCAAATATGGATTTTAGGCTAGGTATCGTATCTCTAGGGTTTTTGAGTTGATTTTGATGATTTTGTTGTTGTATCAAATGGAGCAGACAGCCTTGGGTCCTGGAAATGAAGTCAAGATGCAGGGTGTTCTATGGGGCGAGGTAGGTAAGTGTTTTGGAACTTGAAATCGAGTGAAATGGTAGGTCTAAGACTAATGAGGAGTTGAGGAGGTCATTCAGAGATCATGTATCGTCTTCAAACTGTAGAAAACATCAAAAACTAAACGGATTCCCAAGGCAGAGCACTGTAACCAATGTATTGTACCTGTCTATCTTGATTTCATTTAGTTTAGAAGAATGAATTAGATTTTTGCACACATAACACATGATAAAAACTAATTCCATAAGAGAACTATGCAAAAACACATTACCACAAGTATCCCACAAAAATAGCTGCAAATCCTGGTTTATTTCTTTGCCAAACTGCGATAAAGATGTACAATATAGCTCAGAGCATCCAAGAGAGTCCAACCTTTGCTAATGACTAAAAAAATACATAATATAGAAATCAAACCACCTATCCTAGCCATCATGGGTCGAATCCAATAGATAAGGAACTGTTACAACCATATCTAAACAAGGAACAGGAATATAGGCAGTGGAACAACTTGCCTCTAAAACCATGGAAACTGATTCATTGACCCCCAAACCACCTCAAAATGATGAATCTACCTTATAAGGTCATTTAACAATTAAATTTAAATAGCATAGCATCATTTACAATCACAAATTTATCCATGAAGAGAGAAAAAGTTAATTTGCAGAGAAACTAGGTGAAAACTGGAATTTTGGGCAAACTGGCTCTATGTGTAGCACCACTGGCGAGTTGCATAGTGCCGCTTCATAGCCACATTTGGAGGCCTTCCCCTCAACCAAATTAAGCCCAAGGTAGCTCATTAGAAATTTCTTCCTGTCTAGTTTCTGGAACATCTTGAATTTATGCATTTGGAGGTTATTTCCCCCTCAAAAGTGAAATATCCCAAGGATGGTTTTGTGTGCCCAAAAAGAGGCAGAAAGGTCATTTTTTGATGGTTTTTTAACCTTTTGGTAACCAAGTTTTTCTCAAAAATTGTTGAGATTTTATGGGGTTTATGATCTCATCATGTTGAATCCAGATATACAATCCATTTCTTCAAAAATTCCTCCAGTGAAAAGCGTAGCGAAGGTGGCGCTATGCACCTAGGGCAATTTTCTGTGTTAGAAAATTTCAAAATTTCAAAATGACAAAAACTTACCAAAACTTCCCCAAATTTGGCACAAGGCACAACCATTAGTTGCTTTGATGGGTTAGTGTGGCTTCAGCCAAGATTTTAACTTGTCTTGCTCCTTTTTTCTCCTTAAGGCATTCCTCAACCTAGCCTTAAGCTTCCTCATTCTTATGTTGCAGATTTTGTTCTAGGTCATGTAGTGGTGGGCCATGTGGTGAAGCATCTTCTTGTCTCTATTGGCCTTCTCAATCATCCCCTCAAGGTGTATATTAACCCTCTCAAGCTAGTTTTCCTGGTCATTCTCAATATCTTGTTCAATGGAAGTCAAATTGACCTTTGCCTTCTTAGCCCTTTGCCTGTTCTCCTTAATCATTTTCAACTCCATGAGGACTTGCTTGTCGCTCAATTTTTTGTTTTCTTGCTCTAGATATTTGATGACCCACTTAGCCCTCTCTAAATTGTCAGACAAATCTTGTATCTCAGCCTCTTTCTCTTTAATGATCATGTCTTTGGCACTTTTTGGATCTTGAGCTTCTAAGTCAATGACATCAACTTCTTGTGTCTCCTCGTGATCAACAAGATCAAAATCTCTTTCTTTCTCATCTTCAAGATCATTTTTATGCATATTTTTCTTGCCTTTACCTTTACCCTTGCTTTGTTGCTCAACCCGTACCTGTTTAGCTGAAGAAGAAGGAAAATCCCCTTCCACTCCTTGTGGAGATAGCATTTTCTTGTAGCCTGATGATGAAGGCGAGACCCCTTCCACAAATTGTGGAGATAATACTTGCCTAGCAGCTGCAAAAAGTTTCCTAGTGCCTCTCTCATATTTCACAGATACTGGCACTCCAACAGTTTCAGTCTCTTAGACCTTTCCATGTCCTAAAGGTCCACCTTCTTCATGAGGCACTGATGAAAAGACTTGAGGGCCTTTGAACATCTCATGAGAAATGAAAGTCTCCCATGGCATGTTAAGAAGGTCCAGCCGATGTAAAACAATGATTTTAATCAAAGAATAGCGGTAAATGCTAGTTAACTGCTGGGGATATGGTTTCTTCTTTACGATAAGTGTCATATTCTCAATGTTTCTGAACATGAAGTAGGGGATATTCATCATTCTCACCCTAGTGAAATGCATCAGCAGTATAATGTGGTAGGCATACAATCGGGAGAACCTACCTTCACAAGTAAAGTACTTGATAATGATCTTCATCGATGGAGCAAACCTGTCCTCCAAGAATTTAAAGGGGAATACTCTCTTGAGTTTTTCATGGTATCTAGCCTTGATGTAAGGCTCATAGTACTCCTTGTCAATGTCCTGACCTTTGTTCCAATTTTCACCCACATTTGGAATACCTGTAGCCTCGGAAATCACAGCTGGTGGCAAAGTAAATGTAACTCTAGCAATGTTTACTTCATTATTGTTCAAATGTGTCACAAACAACCTTGCTAATTCATTATGAAATTTAACCCTTTCCACCATTTCACAGAAACCAAAACATGATTGGTGTTTAAAACAAGAAATGGAAAATGGGCAGGCTTGCAGCTCCCTCAAATTGGTGGGCTCCTCTCTGATATGTTTTCCTCTTTTATGAGGCTTCCTGTCTTGTGTGTTTCTCTCCCTAGAACTATCACTAAGGATTTCTTCTACAAGTTCATACTCATTGTCCCTCTCCATTGTTTTATAGATATGTTCTCTTGTGGTGAATGAAGAGATAGGGTGAATGAATATAAGGTGAGTATGAAGAGATTTTATAGGTAAATAGGTGAGAGTGAAATACAAGTGTGAATGGGATATAGGGAGTGAGTAGGGTTTTGGGAATAGTGTAGGGTTTGGAGTGTATGTATAGGGTTTGGGAATTGGGGAACATATATGAGGGAATGATGTCTAGGGAATTTTATATGAGGGAATGGGGTTTAGGGTACAACAAATAGATGAGATAGGACAACAATAAATGAGTGAGTTTTTAAATCTTTGAGATACTTTGGTGAAAACTAGGGTTTGACTTCCTTAGAGACAAAATCACCAAAGACTGATGCAACAACCCTTTCCAACAAGAATGATTTTGTTACTTACTTGCAAAGAGGTAATTTGAAAGTTTTTAGGCGAATTTAGGTGATTTGGAATGATTCGGAGCTTAGCTGTCAGGTGTGTAGCGCCTCACCCAGGTGCGTAGTGCCCATTTTGTTTTACACTGAAAAGGTTACTCAGGTGCGTAGTGCCCATTAGGTGCGTAGCGTAAACCTTTGGTGCGTAGCGCCAACCTTTGGTGCGTAGCGCCATCCTTTGGTGTGTAGCGCCAGTCAGAACTTCTCCAAAAACACAGTGATTGCACCCCTTTGCTCAATAACACTTCAAAATCGTGTTTTTAGCTCATGGAATTCAACTCAAACAATGAAATTATTTAAGAGAGGGATGACCTTTATATAGCTTTTCAACTTTTGATTTTAAATGTTCAAAATCCAATTTGTAATGTCTATTTACTTTTCAAATACTCTATTTTTTGGATGCTTGATCTTTTGCTTGAATAGGTGAACTAATGCTTGATTTCTTGGACTTTTGCAGTGGCATATACTTGGAAATATCAGCAAGTGAACAGGAGCAGCATGAAACTATTAATTACATATGAGAAATAATAAAATTACAAGAAATTTACAAATAATATACCAATGCTTTGTTTTCACCTCAAAATTGGTTTTGAGGTGAGAAATTTATTAAGCTTACAACTTAAGAGATTAAAAATTTTCTGATGATTATTGTCATCCTCATGTGTTTGTTGACCATTATTAATCAATAGTTACTAAAAATTTGACCATGGTAAAACCCTAATACCTAATGAGACTAAAACCCTAAGACCTAAGACCAAATTCATGAAATGAACTGAAAATAAACATGAATCATGGACTGAAAAGTATGAAAAGAGGTCATCAGATATGTGTCATGAGGGAGAAAACTGAAATGTACCCTACCATTAGTTGATCCATGAGCTAATTGAATGCAACTCATCAGAATGGGACTCCTAATATGAAATGCAAACGAGTAAATTTGATCACTGATGGCAATGTGAAGACACTGACACTAACACACTCTTTCTTGATAAACGTTCTATCATTATAAAATATTAATCAATTTTCACCCTGAAATTGGTGTTTGAATTCACGATACAATGTGTGTGTGTATATACCAAATGCAATAATGTGATACCTCTTCACTTCTTTCTCAATGTAACAATGTAAAAGTTGAGCTCAATCACCATGAGACATGGCTTTATAATCTTTCCAAAATACCATTGATTTGACCATTTGACCAAGTTTCATTAGTCATTGCTCTGCAAAAAAAAAAAAAATGTGCTTAATTTCAATAGTTTATACACTCTATTATTAAAAGATATTTATTTAAATAATATAATAAATTAAATTAATAGTAATGAGTAAATAATACCTAAGATATAATTTAAAATAATATTAATGAATAAATAATACATAAAATATATAATTAAAAAAGAGAAGATAATGATAGTAAGGTCATGTGCATGGCTGGCACACCTGAGTTACCACCTTCGTCTTCCGATTTCGCCACTGTTGGCACTGAAATGAAAAAAACCAAGAACAGTTCCCACATCATTACACTTTTTCTTGATAAATGTTCTATCATTGTAAAATATTAATTGGTAGTAACCGTGAAACTAGTATCTCAATTCACGATACAATGTGTGTGGATATACCAAATGCAACAATGCCAAAGCTCCTTGCTTCTTTCGCAATGTAACAAGTAACAATTGAGCTTAGTAATCATCACAAAATGACTTTATAACCTTGTCAAACTACTGTTGATTTTACCATTTGACCAAGTTTCAATAGTTGTTGCCCTACAAAAAAAATGTGTTCACTTTAATAGTTTATACACTCTATAATTGCATGCCTACCCTAATCTGTTTGATAAAAACATAATACTTATTACATTATAAAGTAATTGTTTATTTTCTTGATAAAAACATAATAACTATTACTTGTGTAACTCTGCATCAAGTAAATTTATGTATGCATTTCTTTCACTTATGTATAAGTATTTTGAATTAATTTTTTTTAGAAAATTTTAAATTATAAATGGGATAATATTTATTGTGTACTTAGAATTAAAGCTCAATATTATTATTAAGTTATCACATTAGAAATAACTTAAATGATTCCCACCAAGTATATTGGCTTTCTAGGAATTATTGACTAGGTTGTAATTGAGTTTTGCACTAGTATTTATTGTGTCCATAAAATTAAAGATATAACTTAAATGATGACCACAAAGCATATTTATTTTCTGGGAATTATTGACTAGGTTGTAATTGAGTTTTTGGCTAATATTATTGTGTCCATAGAGTTAAAGATAACTATTATTAAATAATAGGAGATCACAATTGAAATAACTTAAATGATGACCACAAAGCATATTGACATTCCTGGAAATATTGACTAGGTTGTAATAGAGTTTTGGGCTTGGAGTCAAAATTATTATAACATTTCAATGAATAATAACTCATCCTTCTTTGACGTAAATAAATAATTTAATGACCCAACACTTGAAAACTTTTTGAGAAAGTGTAAGTCTATGCCCTTAAAAATTGTTAGCTAGTACTTTTAAGTGACATGGTTTTTCTTAGATTAACAATAATAAATCAATTGATATTTCCACATAGTAATCAAACTTATTACTAATCAAAAACTAAATTATAATTAATTTTTGCACCCTAAAAATAATACTACCTTAAAATAAAACTTGGAAAACTTATATTTACCCATAATTCATTGTTTCCCTATATACATAACAATTTTTTTATATGGCCAAAACTCCAATATATATACATGCATGACTTATTTGAAAGGATTTTTCATTTATTATAATTTTTAATTTCACTTAAAGAAAAATCTAAATCCAAGAATATACTCATTGATATTTTATATGGATGCCACTTTTGGGGTTGTAGTGTCTACGGAGAATAATGGAGGAAGATAAAACAAATCCAAAAGGAGTTTATAACCTAAAATCTCAAGATTAAAGTTAATACTCCCTATCATATCCTATTGAATAAAAAAAACCTTTCCCCCATTGAAATCATGGTTATAACTAGGTATCTTATGTATAAGAAGATGTTCAACCACATGGAATCCAAAGAGGCTTCATAAATTTGCTTCTAACTCTAGTAAAAAGCCACACTTTCAACTCATTTAGTGGGGATGGCATAAGGATGTCCAATCGTGGCTGCAATATTAGGGGATAAAGGAGGAGACCATTTCACATGTATTATTACATCAAAATTTAAGGGAAAATTATGGGGTGATAAAGAGTTAGAGGGAAAAAGGGAAGTAAGATATTATAAGGACATGATCAACCTTAATCTCAAAAATAAAAATAAAAATCTCTATCTATCTTCAATAATATTTATAAAAAAAGTAAACATTGATAAAATAAGAACACATTCTCATGACCTTCATAGTGAAAATAAGCATTGGTCAATTACCAAATTTACACCATGGGATGAAAGGCGCAAGGTCGACAAATAGATAAATATTATTCTTATATAATTCCATAAGTTGTTGAAAAAATGGAAACTGGTAGACTGATTCACCTTAGTTCTTTGGCACGAACTTGTAGTTGAACTACTTCCTCCCGCCGATTATGACAATTATTTTGTCACACAGAATATGTTTTGAGGCATACCGTCACCCGTTTGCTAGCCTTGTTGTGATTTTGATCCAATTGCAAAAATCGCAGGGACTAAATACCCTGGCCATATGACCTCTATCATTGAAACCATCGATTTGGATCAAGCACCTATGAGGTGTCATCACCCCGAAATAACACCATTTTTACATCTTAAGTTTAAATGTGTGGACCTAGTTATTGTCGAAATCATACTCCACATACTAGATGGAGTGAGTTGGGTAGTCCTTCTTGAGAAATTGAACAATCTAGCATTTCCCAATGGGTAAATAAATGTTGGATGGACCGAAATCAATATGGACGAAGATAATTATCTTATTGTTGGGTAGGACGGCCATGTGCATGGTTAACACACATGAGTTGTTTACTAGAACGTTTTATTTGTCACCTTTGCCTTATGTTTCCGCTACCACAGACACTGAAATGAAAAAAAACAGCAACAATTCCCACACCATAAAAAATATATGTACTAGTAGGCGCTTCCTTGATTTAGATTTCAGATAACCCAAACATTCTATCATTTTGAAATCTTCTTGATTATCTTCACGGTGAAACTGGTGTCTCAATTCAAACAATCTTGATATGCCCAAATCAGAATACAATTTGTGTATACACATAACGTACAAAATTGAGCTTGCTTCTTTCTCTTTATTTCGAACAATTGATGTCAGTCCTCATCATACATCAAATTTATATCCTTGCGAAAATATTGTTAATCTAACCAAGTTTCATTCGTCGCCACCCTACAACAAATTTTGCATTCACTTCCAATAGTTTATAAACTACATTAAAAAATATTTAAATAATATAATAGTTAAAATGAAAGAAATTTTTGTGCTTCAATTTTTGGGAGTGAGGGATTTGTATGTTACCCATAGAGAGTTAGGGTTTAGTACATTAATTATTTATAGATAAAAAGTTAGTAGTTAAAAATTAAAATATTAAGAATTAAAGTGATAACCAATAACAAGTTTGGTACATTTGTGTTAGTATGGATTATGGTTTAATAGATTAATATTTTAAAATTAAAATTAGAGTTTAAATAATTACAATTTTATGTATGGATTAAATAGTTGTTGCTAAAAAAAAAATTATGGATTAAAATAATTATTTAACAAAGATCATTGCATTCCAGATTATAGATTATCATTTAATAAATAAATATTTTGTAAGTTAAGAATTAGAGTTTAATATGTTATCAAATTGGTGAAGGGTTATAAGCTAGTAAATTAAACATCAAAATTAAGAATCCATTAAATCCTAAAGGATATGGAACTTGTACACCGACTCACCATTCTTTTTTGGGACGAACTCGTAGTTGAAAAAAACATGTTGAACACACCTATTTAATGTATATTCAATTGTTATCAGTGTGGGTTTTCTCAAAATTATGCATGATGGGTAAGCGTTGGATGTAGAATTTAATTCTACAGCCAACAAGTGTCTACACTTGAAATTTGAGTAAACATATAAGGACATAAGCCAAATATACAATTAAAAAAAGTAATTTTCTTCTTTCCCCTCCAAAATTCATAACTCTTATTTTATTATTTTAACTATAATTTTATTATTTTTCCTGAGGAGGCCACTTTTAGGGTATAATTTACTCTAATGTCCCCACCTTTTTCCTTTCATTTCCCCACCTCAGGCACTAAAATGATAAAAAACAATAACATTTCTTGCACCATCAGGAAAACTAGTACGCACTTTCTTGATTAGGGTTTCAGAAAATCCAAATGTTCTATGATTGTGAAATATTGATGGAGGTCACGCTGAAACTTGTGTCTTAATTCAGAATGCAATGTTTGTATGTATGTAATGTAACAATTTATGTAAACTCTATGGATTAATTAGTGAACATTTGCATTTTATAACTAGGAGAAGCAAGCTTTACTCTTGAACGATATTTGTAATCAATCTCCAAAGACATGTATCGACCATTATAGCATATCATATGTTTTAGCCTAGACCCTTAGTTGAAGCAATCAAAAGATTGAAATTTTGACATGCTCATCATTGCAAACCCACATAAAGGTCCAATAAATGGGATAGCTTAGCGTCTTCATCCTACAAAATTGTCTCTATCTTTTTTGGCTTGTCCTCACACCAATTTTTATGATTATGAAAATCCATGTACAAGTTGCATGAATTGTTAAGGAAATAACAATGCTTGATACAACTCAATATCCTTTTATGGCACAAAATCTTGGATCATTGAGAAAATCCTTTATTTTATTATCCAACAAGATGTTTGACTCTTTCACAACGCACCATATGCCCATATTATCAACACAAAACATTATAATTGAATGGATTTTTAACAAAATTTGGGTCCATTCATTTTCACTAAGGCCCTTGAGCATTTAAAAACTCGAAGGTGACCAAGTTCTATGTTTTTCATTGACCTTCACCTACTACATGCAGCTCTACCTTCTCATTTCCTTGACAGGGATTACCATGACCTTGACCTATTTACCTTCTTTGTGATACCTAGAGGGTTGCTGTAAAGAGTGATATTTTCTACCCACCAAGGTAGGGGTTCTTGATCGAGACTCCTCATGCCACCCTCATATACATGATGATAAAATATTGATTCATTGTTACAACCCCCATTGTACGGATTCTCCGAGATTGCATGGCCCTTCCATAATCTCTATTAGGTTAAATGCACCGGTGCAGTTGTGACCTACCATGTAAATCATCCTCCTAAGCAGAAGGGGTCTCTCTTTTCTGGGCTACCTGACATGATTGGGCCATCATTGATAAATGAATTCCCCCATTTCCCTTCTTTCATCTTTGGCTTTCCCGATGTTTTCTTTTCTTCCATAACCACATCATACTAGATCGACAAACAAAATAGGCTCTTTCTCATTGCACACTCTTCCTTGTTTTTATTCCTTTAACTTCTCTTGGTATTAATAGTGTAAATTTATCTATCCCTCACACCATTATTGTGCCACCCTTATTGTCACAATCACAGATGATTCTACTTAGTTGAACTCTCATAGACTTTGAAATTTCCTCTATCGGTTTTTCGGCTAGCTTCCCTCCCTTGGTTGGCATTTTATAACTCTCACAAAATCACATCACCTTCTCTTTCCCATAGACGATAATTACATTGGCTTCATCATTACTAATTGTAGATTCATATTTATACACTTTTTTGTGGAACTAGTGTGAAATATTTTTCAATCTAGTTCGAAAGGATGGCATAAATGTGTCATCTCTTAAATTGATACCAATTCCGACTAGCATTACCCTCTTTAAATCATATCATCTTAATACCAAAGGGGTTGAAATAGTGGTCCATGTGCTCTTTTCTAATGCCATCATTTGATTTGGGGATAATATCGGCTACTTTCTTTCAATTCAATCGCCATTACCATAAAAAGGATGGTAATTCCTTCATCTCACATGTGGTTCTCATCACTTCATTTATTGTCACCCTAACTCTTTATTAATCCTTTAGTTGAAGAAAACTATTGTACATCATCAATATTTCATCGAAGGCATTGGGACAATAAAAAATCTAGATGGCAATTTTATCTCTGATACAATGATTTTGTACCATGTTTCAAAGGAAAAACAGTAACATGTGGTGATTTCTAGTGAAACAAGCCAATTCACATGTCCCATGCAGCTTCATTCCACGTAACTCATTTTATCATATCTATAGGATCTTTGATTGATTGATTATGTATTTCAAATAGTTGAATGTGAAGTGTTTTTTGTTTGTGGAATGTTTTTGAATACTATCTTCATTTGTGATTTCACATTTAAACAACAAAGTCGATGTTTAAAAACAAATCTTGAAAATCCAAAAACAAATCCTTTAAAAACAAATATCGAAAATCCAAAACCATCCACTCCATGCACTTCACACTTTGTTGTTTCTTTAATATCAAGAATATACGAACAAAATTAAATGTGATTTTTTCTTTTAAAATGAAAACTAGCCTACATGTTGTCAATAATAACTCTAAGTCGAAATTCATGCAAGGTTATCCACAAACAAATCTCTATTATGAAATGAGTTCATAGTTTGGTTGGAACCCACTACTATATCGTTGTCATTTTACATGTGATACCATTTTTCATTCCTGATTACATGTCGATTTTTTCACTTGTCAAAAGAAAACCAAAATGTCTTTGTATTGAGTTAATGTCATTATGCCAAAGACGAATATGCAGAAAGTGCACTCCACACAATCAATTTTTTTTCAGTTGTACATAATGCTAATTTCTAATTTTGTGTTTTTTTTGTTTATGATGTGCCTCTTCCATAATCATTACATGAAATATTATAATTTTCTAGGCTTCGTATTCCTCAGTATATGCTTAACATGAATTTCCTGACTTTGCACAATGGACAGATCTGATATACAGTAAACTAATAGATAATATTTCTCAATATTAGCTCAATATGAATTATCAGAATCTGGATAGTGTATGAATTTTCACCTCTATATCTCGAATAATATATAAAAAATTCTAAAACATTATTAATTTGCCACATGTGTGGAATACGAAGGTGCGGAGAAAATTCTACTACAATTCTAAGACACATAGTTGGGCACACACATGTTTGAAGTGAGGATAAAGTTGTCTATGGAGATAAGTGAAGCCAAAGAAGTGTTTCATCAAATAAAAGTGTCAATTCTGTTGTCGCATTCTATCAACTGCATATATTAGTGAAAAAAACTAAGTCACTTGTCGAGTGCATTGGATGTGATCTCAAAGGTGATGGGTACTTTGTAAACAATGACTTACATGCTTCTAGCCAGAGGCTTGATTTTCTTTCTGATCTAGAGGAAAAAAAGGCAGGAATTTTAAAGTTGTAATATGATGAAGTGAACCTAAGTTGCATGGTCTCAGAGAATCAGAAGACCAGTGAACATTATTTCTGGGTGTGAAACCACAGGGAATCAAAGATTTGACGTACTCGGCATAACTTCTTCCTTTGATACATTGTGAAAAATGATTAATATTAAGTGGCTTCTATCCTTTAAAAATCAATATTGTGCGGAAGAAAGGTGTACAGGTTAACTATGCAGAGGGATAGTGCATTAGGAGGTGTGGAACTTTTCAACAAAAAAGATTATGTTTGTTATTTCACACACTTGTTCTTCAACGCAAACCACAAAACAAAAGATCTAACTTTTATGAAGCTTTTGCAACATAATTTTAACAAGTAACATGTCCATTGTTACATTGGCTAGGTGTTCATCATGCATTTTTTGACATGCATATTGCAAATGCATATTCAATTAGTTCTTGACAGGGCTTGATACAAATGATTTTTCCCAAATTTTTCATAAATGATAGTAAAGGGTTTTGTTCTAAGATTACTATGTGTTATTCTTGTTAGCGTAAGAATCAGGCACAAAAGTTGTTTTTGAAAATAGGGATAGATTTTACGATGTTTGTATTAGTATTTTTTCATTCATTTTGTTTTGTGATTCTAAATCGTTTTCCTACATAAGAGTTTATGGGAATCGATGTGGATATGCATATGCTATTAATGTGTGTATTTTTTGTTATCTTATGGATTTATTGTGTGTAGCTATATTGTGTTGTTCATTTTCATGTATGTTGTTTATGTTGTGGTTATCGTGGAGCAATATCTCATAGTGATTTTAGAAAATGTTTGAAGTGTGATTGCTAAAGCATCAATGGAGAAGAATTTGTTTACTATAAAAACAAATCAAATAGATGAAATTATAAGGCATCATAATCTATTTTGTTTAAACAATTTTGCAAATGTTGTAGGATATTTCCCACTCAATATTATACGAACTCGATTACATTTAAGATACACGTCAATAGAATTACATGAAGGAACGATAGAATATTTTAGGAATAATTTACTTGAATGAAATGGTGGAGCGATATTATCTTATGAATGTGAATTAAATATAAATGCATTGATGCAGATACATGGTATAGATAGCCTAAATTTTTACTTGGAAATGATGATAAAATCAACTTCAAATTATATGGCTATGGAAGAATGATGACTTTGGGAGGACATATTTTACATACATTGGTTATCGAATTGGCTAAAAATTTTGATAAGGCATTGATCAAAGACAACAATGGAAAACTATTTGCATATTAATTCAAATCTATGAAAATAAAGTTAAGACATATTGTTCCATGATGAAAATCCAATTTTGAACAATTTCTATGCACGAAAAAAATTGTTCAATAAGAATTGGACGTGAACATATAATAAATATAACAATGTATGAAAAACAGAACATAAATGGATGCATATAGAGGAAATTATGAGTAGACATATGTTTAAGATGTTTTTTGGGTTCAAGACTATTTATGATAGATTTTATTTTAAAACAATATGTCAATTGACGGAGAATGAATATTATGTTCCTTGTTTACAATGCATAATTGCACAAACGTTTTGTACTGCAATCATCCCTAGTTATTCATTTGCATTAAACTGCATAGAAAAATACATGAACGAAGATGAAATTATTCAATCTCCTAGAATAGTACATTGGTAGGGATACATTATACAATTAGCAATGCCATATGAAAAAGGGAAGATAGACGATGTTCTTTTTGTTTGTGATTGGATTTCGTATATCATGAATATAACTATATACATGTGCTATGTTGATATTCTAATTGTTGTAGATGAATTTCGTGCATTTGAGAAAGATACAAACAAGTGTAGGTCATTTTCATTATGAACCTCTAAAAGAGAGTACAAGAGAATAACATTTCAAGTTGTATTGAAGCAGTTAACGAAGAGCAATATATAGAAGAATCTAATAAAAAACATAGTGGCGTTAATGTGAATGGGTTTGAAAACACGAACATAGATGAAAATGTCACAGAACTTCACATAGAGATTAACAATGAAAAAAGATATTGTGACTATCATTGCATCGACTCAAAAAACATATAAGAAACAAGGACATTTTTGAAACGAGTGTTGTTACAAAAATGTGCAAGCCATTAAATTCTAACTTTAAACTTAGATCAACATAGATGAAGATATTATGGAACTTAATCAAGTTTGTCAATGTAAACAAGAAACCATGTTTCTCATTGCATCAACTCAAAAAATACATAAGAAAAATTAATGTTATCGAAACAAGTTTGGTTAGAAGATGATCGAAGCATCCAAAATCAACAGAAAATACAATGTTTCCAAATAAACATAAATAATCGTTATAAATGTTAGATTATATATTTGAAACAATTGTTGAATAATAATATTTTAAGAAAATACAAGATGTTTGTGTTTATGATTATGCAATATGTAACCAAACTTGGTTTAAAAGCGATGTCATAGAAAAAAAATTAACAATGTGTCCAAACTTAAGTGTATAAGAAAAAAATTCAAAAAAGCATTAGACAATGACAAAATGATCAAATTTGCAGTTCCAGAGTGAATTAGGCATAATAGAAAATTTTCCTTAGTGAAAGAACTTTATCAATTAGAATAAAGTCTAATATAACTAAGATTACCATTTTTGCAAATACAGGAACTTGGATAGTGTTTTAGAAAACCCCATTTGGCATTGACTAGTGGTCTAATCAATGTACCTGTTGACACATCTCAAATTCAAATTGCACTTCCTTGTGACATAAATGAATCTAGTACAATGGTTGTGGAAATTAAAATAATCTTAGCGTTTAAAATCATATTTGTTGTTGGTGAATATTTGTTCATAAAGTCGTTAAGACATTGAGATGATTGTGTAAAACTCCACTTTATAGAGTAGAGAATGTCAGAATAAACGAAAAATGCAAACGATTTTTTGATCAAAACATGGATGCATATGCATGTGAGACAAATACATAAAGTAATGATGATAATGATTACTATGATGAAGGGTTGGTAACAAAAACACTATTACATGGATTTAGTGATTCATATAGTATTTATGATATACGTAATAATCAAATAAAAATTGCTTTGACTGAAGGCTATAGGCCTTTGGGCATATTAAAAAATAGGTATTCAGAAGAGATGAGATTTCTCATACCATTTTACAGAAGAAGAAAAAATTGACAATGTTAAGAGAAACATTACATATCACAATATTGCCCGATGATAATTTTTGCATCAAGATCATGATTTTTCATATCATATAATGAATTTGTTTTACAAAAAAATGTGAATTATCCTTAGTCAAGTATTCAATTGCATTTGGATTTGTATAAGAAAAGTACAACTTAAAATTAAAAAACTACAGCCAAAGACATTAAAACAAATGCAAATATGAAATGCATTTTGGCATTGAACATTGCGTATATGGATCTTAGAAGAATATGGACATCACCTGACTATTTTTCACATTTGTGCAAGAACTTGTATGAAATGATCCAACGATTGGGTCAACCAATTTTTTTTGTTTGATTTAGCAGTGTTGAACATATCTTGGAGCCTTTAGTAAAGGCTTTGCAACAAATACATCAAGAAAAAAAATCGTCGAATGAAAATGATGTAGAGGATGATATTGATACCTTGACTAGGAATGACCCTATTACCTGTGTATGATATTACAGAAATAGAATGAATCCTCTATGCCAGTTAATTTTACATGATTCCAAGTACTTTGGTGATGTTGTTGAATATTTTTTTGTAACAAAATTACAAAATCTAGGAAGCCAACATGAACATGGATTGTTATGGATAAAAAATGCTCCTATCTATGGAACAAGTATGAACATTGAAATTGAAAGTTTCGTTGACAAATACTTGTGTTGTGATTCAACTAAACTACCTATAAATCTAAAAACTATTCAATTTAATCGTCCTACAAACACTTGTAGGAAAGGAAAATAGATGCATTGCAGGTTTAATTTTTGAATTCTACAAATGCGAAAGACGCAAATATTTGAGCATATAGAATTTGACAATGAAAAAACAAAAGTGAATGCAAGAATGATATTTAATGCACTAGAGAATATGGAACATGATGAGACATATACATTTGATAGTTTTCTTGAAAATTTAGGTATAAGTGAATCAAATTAGATCCATGCAATTCAATGTACTCTGATTTAAAGAATACCTTTATTTAAGAGATAACCAATAGGCATATGGACTAATAGCTTTGCTCAACATATTCTATTAATCTAGGGTGCAAATATTGATGCCCAGTTTGTACTTGAATCATATGCTACAACTACTTATTGTAGTTCATATATAACAAAGCTAGATAAAACAATGACATCAGCATTTAAATGTATACAAAGTGAATGTCAAAAAAATAGTGGTGATATCATAGAAATAAGTGCAAGACTTGGAAAATTTTTATTGAACTTACAACAAATGTCTACGCAACAAGTTGTATATATAGTGTTGTCAATGTCATTGAATACTAGTTCAAGAAAATGTATATTTATTAACACTTTAGCAATAGAGGATCGAACGTTTGAACTAAAGAAACCAAAAGAGCTAGAGTGTGAACCAGATGATTAAGAAAACATAGCATTTTTATCAATTACTGACCATTATTTATAACAACCAAAAAACATTGAACATGTATGCTTAGCAGAATTTTCATAGTGTTATACACTACAAGGCAGGAAAATAGGAAGCATTGAAAGACAATACGTTATAAAATACGTAAAGTATAATAAACATAATGATCCTAATAACTATTACATAGAATGATTAATGTTGTATGTCCCATATCGTATTGATGGGAATAGTTTTGAGGAATAATATTTGACTTAGAAGAATGCATATTTATAATTTGAAAAAACTTGAAATGGAAGGTAAGAAAATTCACAAACGAAACAATGATAGTGTGGACTAATATTAATAACATATCAATTGAGCTTGAAACCAAAGTCAAATGTTTGAAATATATGTACCTACATATGAAAAATAGATAATGAGAAATGTTATCAAGAATATGATATCGAATTAGATTTTCAATATTTGCGAAAGGCTAGAAATGAAAAATCGATAGTTGAGAGTCATTACCAACTTGTAAAACAACCAAAAATACTAGAAGAAACAGAATTCTAAAAAATCCTAAGAATGTTCAACCCAGAATAGGAAAAAATAGTGATAGAGAAAAAAAATCCCGATCAGTCGTTGTATGTACTTGTAATAGGTGGTGCGGGTGTTGGAAAAACATTTACTGTTATAGCAACATTACAATCTCTAATTCGCTAGTACAAAAACATATTCGAATATGAACCAACTCAACTAAAAGGAATCATAACATATACAGGGAAGGAAACATTCAATGCAGGTGGTATAATGAATTTCATTCTATGTTCCATTTACGATTTAAGAAATCGAAATATCTTTCGCTTAAAGGTGAAAAATTAGACATGTTTTGTGAACAACTTAATGTTATCCATATTGATGAGGCATCTTTGATAGATTCAAAATTATTATGCCAAGTTGAAAAATGTTTATGAGAAATAAAGCATACTCCATTGGCTTATTTTGGAAATATTGATTTAATATTTTTAGGTGACTTGTTCCAAGCACAACCGATCAAAGATTCTCTAATTTTTTAGCAACCAATTTTAGCAGGGGAAAAAAGAATATACGATTTCTGGAAGGAAAAAGTGAAATGCTATGAATTGTGTACCACAATTCATCAAAAAATACAAATTTGTTGAAATCCTGAATAGAATGCAAGTGAATCAACAACATGATGCTGACATAAAATATATAATAAAAAATAAGTGCTATAGACCTGCTCAACTAGATCCATTATTTCCGTATCTATTTTACAGGAATAAGGATGTACATAAGCATAATGAAAAAATGTTGTCACATGTAAATGAAGAGATAATAGTTCTTGATGTGATTCACGAATCTCTTAGTAAGGAAATAGGCTATGTAGCATATGAAAGAAAAATGAGATTACCATCAAGAATCCTTATCAAATGTAATGCTCTCATTGAGCTATATGAAGGAAACTATAATATAGAGGATGGAATTATTAATGGCACAAATGGAATATGCAAACAATATATGAAAAATAGAAAAAATGTTGATGCGTTATGGATGGATTTTGTAAATCCAAAAAACGATAAATTTCAAAGAAACAATTATTTTGAACAATATGACGAAAACATTTCATCGAATTGGACTCCAATATTATGTGTTCCTAAACCTTTGACATATCATAGTAAGAGCTTTAAAACTATAGTGTAGAAATTATTTTTGCTACAACTAGATTTTTCTGAGACAATTCGTCAATCACAGGGTTTAATGTTGAATGGACTTGCATTTGATCAAAGTGGTATATCGACACATGGACTAGTTTAAACAGCATTAGCCATGTGTTAGAACCATGGAATCGTTGTATTTTCTTCACAAACTAACAAAAAAGAAATTTTGTGTGAATAAAAAAATATTAGAAGAAAAAAAACACTTAATAATTGAAGCATCATGGAAATCAAGATACATAGAGAAGTTGATGGCAATTGCAAGTACTTTAACGATTGTAATTTTGAGTACATGAAATCGACATGCTCATGTGAATGTCATTGTGTGTGATGAAGACCTAATGAACGCTTTGATTCTTTGTATCTAGGAAACACATATAAATTTCCATCGTCTAATACTGAATTTTACAAATTCAATTTCAACGTATCAAATTGTCTTAGTGGAGTACTTACTTGTCTACAAGAAAACATAGAAATTGTATCAACGAAAAACATTTGCAATAAAATAATCGAATTTTTTACGTTGGAAGTATATTTTCAATGTTGAATATGCATAATAAATTTATATCATAAATGCAATATATCATATTTTTGTAAATCTTAGCTATTTCGTATAGGCTGAAATGGTACATTTTCTCTTTAGTTTTCATGTGGATTCCAAAATGGATAAGTAGTTAGTTTAACTATTGCAAGGCGATAAGAACCGTAGAACGCAGGAATTGTATGTACTTTCGAGGTATGAGTATTCTTAAATCTTCAAGTATTTCTTTTTTGTCTCTTTACTTTTTTTTAGTGTTTGACAACTCAGATTCATTAATTGTATTATCATAACTTAAGCTAATTTATGGTTGCACAAGTGCAGAAGATACGAAAGATGCACAAGCACTGTGCAGAATGTGTGAATGTGCATAAGTATTATTGGTTTTTTTGCATATTTATTCTTGTGTACATACGCATTGCTTCACACATTTTATTCACATACTTCCATCTCATGTGACACTCTTTTTGTACGTTCAAATGTGATTAATTTTTGAACAAAAGTTTATTTATGGAAGATATTATGTGTTTTAGAAGAAAAATGGGATACGGTTAATAGATAAGAGACAAGAGAATTTTGAAATAATTGGCCAAAGCTAAATTTGTCTATGAAATTTTCCAAATCCATGTGTCAAGTTATTTGTAAATTGAATTCGACATAGTAGTCAGGACTAGCCATGCAATCAATTCGCTTCATAATAGGGATAATTGAGCACATCTTTTGCAGTGAGATTTATTATCGACATCCTGTAAGTTAATTTTCATTAGTACAATATTAAACTAGAAGCAAGATGTGTAATAAATGGACGAGATGGTTTTGGAATTTCAAGATTTATTTGCACTAGTTTTCACAAACGTTGGCATTGGTATCTTCAATTTCTACTTATTGAGAAATGTCTTGTATAACATATTTCACACTTATATCAATAAGAGTTGATTTCACGCTTGCAGTAGTAATAGTTCATGATTATATACAAAATCGAAAAATTGTACAATTAATCGACATTGAGAGCGTTATTGATTGAAAAAGTGTTTTCAAGTACAATACGAACATGGCAAGTAGAGGAGGTAGAGACGTTGTTTGCACTAATATAATTAACTTACTTTCTCATATCGATGAAAAATTTCATTGGTCGACTACATAAGTTATGTGAATCTTCTGGGAGAAGAACAACAACAAGATTTGGACTAGCAAATTGGCAAATCATTAGAGAAATTTTTAGGTCTAAAACGGGCCTCAAAATAAACTTTAAAAGAACCAGTAAGATTCGAGATGACGATGTCAACTATAGGGGATGATTCACCGTTTTTGAAGTAAAAAATTAAATAACTACTTTTTAACTCATGTTTTTAATTTATCTCCCTACGTGTTTACTCAAATTTTGAGAAATGACACTTGTTAGATGTGGAATTCAATTCCTCATCCAAGGCATACCCACATTTCTTACTTCTAATGGACCCTACTACAAGAAAAATGAAAAATACCTTAAAAATGCGATTGTAATCACATTTTTCATGTATTTTTAATTTTTCATGTAGCATGGTCCATCGAAAGTATGTAACATGGGTACCTGGGATGGGGAATTAAATTATGCATCTGACAAGTGCTCCCGCTTGAAATTTGAGTAAAATTGTAGGAAGATATGTTGAAAAAATAGTTTTTTCTTTTCTCCCTCTAAAATTTGATGATGTAATCTAATCTTATTTTATAATTTCCGCTATTATTTTATAATATTCCTTAGGAGGCCAGTTTAGACCTAAAAAATTCTCTAATGGTTGCATGTCTGCCAATAGTTTTTTATTTCAGGGAAATTATTCATTTGTGCACAAATAATTTTGATTCAAGAACAAGAAGAATTGTGCTACCAATAAAAAGGATTCCTCTGAATCGAAGGCATTCATATGGATGTTGAAGCTACCAGAACTTAATTTGTGTTTCAAATTTTTAGAAGAAAATATTTTCACAATGTCAATGGTAGCTAAGGTTAACATTGTTGGAAATTTCATTTCAGCAAATTGCCAAGTTCCTTGCAATATTTCAGTCTTAGATATTTATTTGTTTATACAATCATTTAGGGGCTTTTGTTGGCTCTATTGGAACTTAATGGGTAAAGAAACTACAACAAAGGTTCCAAAATGCATCTTTTATATGTCGTATTGCACACACAAAAAATATTGTATATTTTACTGGGATGATATCATTTCTAATGGATTATCTTTTCAGCTATTCAATTTATCTAGGACTAATAGGTTCTTCATGATGGCATATCTAATTACAAATTTGGTTTCCAGTCATGTCTTTCATGACTTGCTGTATAATCCTAAATTCAATGTGAATCAAGAACCAACACAATTTTGGTATCCTATGACGTGGAAGCAAACGCTTCTTTAAAATTTTGTCTAATTCAAGATGTCTTTGTAAAGCAAGTCAATTGCATGATAACTAGACAAGAGTCTCATCGAATATCTACACAATGTAGGTTTTACTATGGAGCAAAGGTATACATGAAGAAAGAGAAAGTAATACACTAATTTGAATTTATGGATTTCAAGGTATGTCATTTTTGTTGCCAAAATTTGTTATATATAAGTATTTTGTTGTTGAAGTCTGTAGGAAATACCATGAATGGCTTATTATACTTGAAAGAAAAAAGACAAGACAATTCATTTCTTTATCATTTACTATTGGAGAAATCATACTGAAGAATGAAACTCATGTTAAAGAGCTCATAGAGACTTTGCATTTTTTTAACTTAAGTAAATATGAAGCCATTAAATCATTTGATAAGAAGGGTCTATTTGAAACACGCTTAGAAACTATTGGGTAGGGGAACTTGTTTCTAAAAGTTATAGAGAAAAGCAAGGAAAGTCAAAATGCATCAACAAAATATCAAGGGCTAGTCATAAATGCTCAAGAAATTCATGAAGAATCAAGCATCATGACTTCTGCAAAGCAAACTATATCTTTCACAAACGATATTGATGCAAGTTCATCCTCGAGTGAGAAAAAGAGAAAATATACTACAAATACAAAATTGGTCCATTGTAGGCTATCAAATAGAGAAAATGACAAAGAGCCTGAATGAATATTCACTTCAGAAAGAACATATACAAGTGAATCATCGAACTCCATAAGTCTTAAGAAAATATGAAGCATTGAAGGAGATATATACATAGAATTTAATAGCATTGTGACACCTAATTCAGTTAGTTCTTTTTTTGCAAAATATAATAAAACAATGTAGTAAATTGTTGAAGAATTTATTACTTTTGATAAATGTTTCGTTACATTACAAAATGTAAAGTATGACAGGGAACTAAAAATTGAAGATTGAGAAAGTAAAGGTTTGTAAAAAAAAGGTTTTGGTCAAACAAAAATGCATGTTGATATGTTTAGAGTTGGAAACACGTGGCTCATTAAACTGCATCAAGCTACTAGTGACGTACTTGCACAGCCTGTTAGCCAATAGCAAGAAAAAAACTTGAGACTAAAAACAAAAATAAAGCACCTAGAAGATGCTCTAAATATGGGTCCCTTGATGATGACTCCATTGGAAATAGGGACAACACCGTTGGAAATTTCTACCCATGACACATCATATACATTTTCTGAACCTATCAATCTCCTTAATGCAGTGAAAACATATATTATTAGTAATATATGTGAAAGTGTTATGCAACCAGCTCACAAAATAGAAGAAGAGATAGATCAATGACTTCAAAATTAGCCTCTTCGAGGGGGTAACCTCATTTACATTACACAAATGAACAATTATTGGATGATTCAAATGACAAAACCTCCTTTCTATATATAGGATTCTAAGGGACCACAATATAATCATGTTGGCATTATGATACATATGTTGTACTTGATGGAAACCCACTCATCTCAGATGATAAATTATAGTGCAGCAAAGTTCATGCACTTTCATGCAAAGAATATTTCCTTTCATGCAGAGAAAAGTTCACGCACTTTCATGCAGAGAAAAGTTCATTTCATGCAAAGAAAAGTTCACGCACTTTCATGCAAAGAAAATTTTGCGCACCTTCATGCAGAGAAAAGTTCACTCACTTTCATGCAGATAAAAGTTCACGCACTTTCATGCAGATAAAAGTTCACGCACTTTCATGCAGAGAAAATTTCACGTACTTCCATGCATAGAAAAGTGCGTACATGTGGGAGAACTTATTTTTGGTCCGCGGTATTTAGTCCTTAGTATTTGAACCTATGGTTTTGGGGCCATGGTATCTTGTCAGAAGTGTTGATCCCAAGTATTGGGTCCATGGTATTGTTTTGTTATGGTTTTGGACCATGGTATTGAGTAAGGCCTAAGACTATAATAGGAGAAGAAGATCATTAGGCAAAGGCATGGAAAAAGACTTGAATATCTGATGTAGTATGAGATCTAGTATGCAGGATATGGGTTATGATGCATTGCTTGATCTGAGCTAAGGAGGGATCTCACTGGTTGATGGAGAACAAGATCTAAGGATAGATCAGGATCAAATGGTTTGAAATGAATCATATTTATATGGTTTGATCATGGATAGAATATATCTGAATTATTGATGCATTTTTTGTTGTACGCATGTTATGATCTGGGTATGACTGGTGTCTGAAACAGCCGCAAAGTCATGATTGAATATGTATAGATCTATACGCAGGTTGGCTTTGGCGAAAGCACGTATATACGCAGGTTTGATTCATTGTATTAGCGTATACATAATGAAGTATGATGTTCGAAGTTGCAGTTGGGTTTGATTGTTATTGCAAAGTTCTGTAGTCTGCTCTATGTTCTGGTGACTGTGTTGTTGACAGGGTTTCAGTGTTTCAGTGATTCAGAAATTGATGATGCTAGTATTGATTTTTTTGTGCTTCAATGATATTGATGGGTCCAGTATGAAAATTGGATGAAATGTGGCCTTCATATTATAGTGTTGTGCTTCAGGAGTATCCAGTCTGAAAATGTATGAAACATGGTACCTGGAAGAAGAAAGAGAAGGTTGTTGCCTTCTGTAGGTCGACACCTACGTACTAGTACATCAGCTAGTACAAGAGCTAAGGGGGTGGTAGCTCCCTTCCAGTAGCAGCTGGAGAACGAGCAAAGGTTGGAGCATTTCAGTAGGCCATCACCTACGTACTAGTAAGTGGATCGGCTAGTACAAGAGCTAAGGGGGTTGTATCTCCCTTCTAGGAGAGTCTGGAGAACGAGAGAAGGTTGTACCCTTCTGTAGGTAGAAGCCTGCGTAATGGTATAAGACTGCACTAGTACAGAACTATTGTAAAAGAAGTTTCTTATTAAAATAATATAGAGACGACTTGCAGCAGGTGGTTTTCACCCACATTGGGTTTCCACCTTATATCATGGTGTTCGTGTGTGCTTCTTGTGTGTGATGATCTGTTTTGTTTTACTGCACCTTCTTACTATACATATGGTTAAAGAAGTTCTGATGCACTAACTAAAGATAAACATTTAATGGATTAGTTGAATCATAGGTATTCTTGATATACGCTAGTTGCATTAGACACAATTGTGTATACACGCGGGTTCCCTTAATTGGAGTAGCGTATATGTATCTAAGTATGGAAATGAAAAAGTTTTATTGATTTGATAATATTGATTCACCCCCCCCCCCTCAATATTATTTCCAAAAATTGGTATCAGAGCAGGTCCTTTGGTAGAAGCTTGATCGCTTGAAGGAGATCCGTGTAACAATGGGAAAGAAGCTTAAGAAGAAAGCACCTAAGAAGAAGAAGACATCTCAGAAGAACTATGATAGTGGGTGTATGGATTGGGAAATATGTGGAAGAAGCACATCAGGTTCAAAATCACTTCAGAATGAAGATGAACAAGATCTATCAGGTATGAATTTGTTATCCTCTAGTGATACATCTATTTATCCTCTTAAAGATGATGAAATTGATAGTGAAACAACTGAATTTGCGCTTATGGGTGAGCAAGAAAGATATCAAATAGAAGCAATATTTAGAAGGCTTACAGACAAAATTAGAGAACAACAAGATCTATTGAACAAAAGGGAATGTGCTTTCAAAGAAGAAGTTACCAAACTAAAAGCTCAACTAGAGGAAGGAAACAAGGTAAGGAAGTTACTCAAGGATAAGGAAAATCAATGTCAAAAGTTGAAGGATGAAGTGACATCATTAAGAAATGAAGTCAATGAGAGGAGCACAACCATCAAGAAACTCAGAGATAGATCCAGTTACTATGAAAGGCTTGAAGCTACGATCCTCTCGCTAAAGGAAGATCTTGAATAATCAAAGAAGCAGAATAAAGAACTACTCCAAGCTCTTGAAAAACAAGAAAACGAAGTTCTTGAACTAAGACATCAGTTGGAAGAAGAAAAAAAATTGAAGAAAACATGAAGAAGCAGCATCGTGAAAGGGAAGAGCAACTTCAGGTTGAGGTAAATATTCTAAATGATAAATTAGAAGAAAAGGATAAGCTCTTACGATTTCAAGATAGTACTAAGATCTTGGATGATATTCTTAGTAGTCAAAGGTCTCCTGCTATCAAAACTAGTCTTAGTTTTCATGGATCGGTTGAAAAAGAATCTAGTTCACAAAGTAAGACAAGGGAATCTAATGCAAAATCTGAAATGCTCAACAAGGAGATGAGAGGTCAACCTCATCAACAGCCAAGGAAAGAAATTCTTCAAAGAAAATATTTTAATCCTCCGATGAATAATGTTGAATGTTATGTATGTCACAATATTGGACATGTTGTAGCCAGATGCAGAAGAAGAGTGATTCAAGACCGTCATGCAGAAAGATCATCACATTCCAAGTACTTTAATGGATATTGTTTTTCTTACAATATGTTCAGTCACAAAGTTGTTGATTGCTATAGAAGGAATATATAGCCAAGGAATGCAGGAACAAGGTATGGGCACCACACCAAAAGGAGAAAACATCATCACACTTGAAGATATGGAATAAGAAGGAAGTCCAGTCAAGAAGATGTGGCACAGCACCATATACAGACATAACAAACTCAGGGGGAACTGAAAGTGTAAAACTTCAGTGTCCTAAATCTCATACGCAAGTTGCATAAAAGGAAGTCGCGTATATACGCGAGTTACACATTGCACAGTCGCGTATATGTCAATCTCAGGAAAAGCAGTAGGGACATGCTCAAAAAAATGGTCTGATATGATTCAATCCATTATTTTTTCTGTTTGATAATGGTTACAATCTGCTGATGATGTGAGGAAATGTCCTGATACTTGTATGATGTTTAGAAGTGTTTTTGATCCTAATAATGCCTTGATACTTCCTGCTGATATATGCATGATCAAATCTGATAGTAAACAAGATGGCATAAGTTCAGGGGGAGCAGAAACTCTTCTAATGCTGCATTGTTCGCATTATGGTTAATAGTCCTTGGTGATGATGCTTATATGTCTAAGTGATATATCTTGCTATGGTTATGAGTTGTCCATGACAAAATCTTATATGTTTCTTGGGGTTACATAGTTGATGTTCAGATCAGATTTGTGGTTGATTCTCTGATAATGCATATATGGTGCTTACATGGTGATCTTCATAAGGATAAGGAGAAGTACAAAGCTTGTATACACATCTTCATTACTTGATGATGAGTCTATCATATGTTGCTGTCGTCATATGCATAAATATCATATAATATAATTGATGCAAGTCTCCTATAGTTCTTGGCTCTCAGTGGATGAGGATTGTTGCGGTTGATGATCTTGAGCTAAACATACATAGTACTATATACAGTATGCTGGATACATGAATGATTACTCAAAACTGCATTGATGGAAACATGATGATGATAAAATGACAAATTGATACTTACATATGTTAATTGATACAGATGTCCCTGAATGATGATACATGGATGATATATAAGATCATGCAGATCTTGATGTTGATGATATGGCTATGATGTCTTTCAAGAGGATGAGTTGATTTCTATATGCAGACATACCTTGTTACAAGACATTTATAGGTTTCTGATCTGTAAATGGTTGTACGTGAGTTTTATGAAGAACATCTGCGTATATACGCAGGTTTATGTGGATGTAGTCGCGTATATGGTGTTTTTGAAGGAAATCAGTGGGGACAGACTCTGGTTGAAGGAAGTCTGATATGGGTCTGATAGAGACCATCTAAAACAGGTTTAGGGGGAGCAGATAAACTTCTGATAATGCATTGTTGGCGTTATCTTAGAAGCTTTTGGTTCAAGTACTCAGCTGTTGTTGATTTGAAGTGGAACAAATGCAAAGGGAGAATAGAAGGAGAACATGGTTGTTGATCTGAATGGTGATTGACAGATGTTGTTGATATTAGTTATTGATGACTTTCATAGTCTTGCTCTAGATATTTCGTCTCTATGTCATATATGTCTTTTGTTATCAAGGTCATGTAACGGCCTATTTTGGTTTC
>APFE030051246.1:157365-187473 GCA_000404065.3 Pinus taeda
TATGCAGGATATGGGTTATGATGCATTGCTTGATCTAAGCTAAGGAGGGATCTCACCGGTTGATGGAGAACAAGATCTAAGGATAGATCGGGATCAAATGGTTTGAAATGAATCATATTTATATGGTTTGATCATGGATAGAATAGATTTGAATTATTGATGCATGTTTTGTTGTACGCATGTTATGATCTGGGTATGACTGATGTCTGAAACAGCCGCAAAGTCATGATTGAATATGTATAGATCTGTACGTGGGTTGGATTTGGTGAAAGCATGTATATACACGGGTTTGATTCATTGTAGTAGCGTATACATAATGAAGTATGATGTTTGAAGTTGCAGTTGGGTTTGATTGTTATTGTGGAGTTCTGTAGTCTTCTCTGTGTTCTGGTGACTGTGTTGTTGACAGGGTTTCAGTGTTTCAATGATTCAGAAATTGATGATGCTAGTGTTGATTGTTTTGTGCTTCAATGATATTGATGGGTCCAGTATGAAAATTGGATGAAACATGGCCTTCAGATTATAGTGTTGTGCTTCAAGAGTATCCATTCTGAAAATGTATGAAACGTGGTACCTGGAGGAAGAAAGAGAAGGTTATTTCCTTCTGTAGGTCGGCACCTACGTACTAGTACATCAGCTAGTACAAGAGCTAAGGGGGTGGTAGCTCCCTTCTAATAGCAGCTGGAGAACGAGTAAAGGTTGGAGCATTTCAGTAGGCCAGAACCTACGTACTAGTAAGTGGATCGGCTAGTACAAGAGCTAAGGGGTTTGTAGCTCCTTCCAGGAGAGTCTGGAGAACAAGAGAAGGTTTTGCCTTCTGTAGGTAGAAGCCTGTGTACTGGTATAAGACTGCACCAGTACAGAACTATTGTAAAAGAAGTTTCTTATTAAAAGAAGTTTCTTATTAAAATAAGTTTCTTATTAAAAGAAGATAGAGATGACTTGCAGCAAGTGGTTTGCACCCACATTGGGTTTCCACCTTATATCATGGTGTTCATGTGTGCTTCTTGTGTGTGATGATTTGTTCTGTTTTACTGCACCTGCTTACTATACATATGGTTAAAGAAGTTCTGATGCACTAACTAAAGATCTAAATTTAATGGATTAATTGAATCATAGGTATTCTGGATATACGCTAGTTGCATTAGACACAGTTGCGTATACACGTGGGTTCCCTTAATTGGAGTAGCGTATATGTATCTAAGTATGGAAATGAAAAAGTTTTATTGATTTGATAATACTGATTCACCCCCCCCCTCTCAGTATTATTTCCAAAAAATTAGAGCCGACATAACAATAGTAATGTAAAGGCACAACAATAACAATAGTAGGCTTATATGGCACACAATAATAAAAATATGGGGACTACACGGGCACAACAATAACAATAAGGGGCTACACTGACAATATAAATGAGGGAATACACTAGTATTATAGGGACCTAACATGCCCCTCTCCTTCTAAAAAGTGTTGTCCTCAACGCTTGAGTAGTTAAGGATGCTTCTATATAAAATTCTCATCCTCCCATGTGGAATCATCAGCAGGTAAGTTCTTCCATTTCATGAGATACTCTGAAATTGATTGATTTCGTAGCTGTCGAGTTCTTGTTTCTGTGACTGCTTCAGGTTCCAATATGATTTTTCCTTTCTCTTCAAGTTCTGGAAATATTGTTTAAACTGGGAGCTTGTCATCTATAACCTTATTTATGCATGAAACATGGAAAATCGGGTGCACTCAGGAAGATGCAGGAAGATCCAATTTGTATGCCATAGTACCAATCTTTTGCAACACTTTGTAAGGACCATAGTACTTTGGTGATAATTTATTATCCTTCTTAGGTTGCTTGAGGGACATTTGTTTGTATGGTTAAAGCCATAAGAAGACCCAGTTGCCTACATCAAAACTTATTTCGTTACGATGTTGATCTTCCTGTTGTTTCATTATCTTCTACGCCAAAGTGAGGTTATCCTTTAAGAGTTGGAGAAATTGTTGTTGTTGCTCAATGTGATATTTAGAGTGTCATTTTTCTACTACCTTTTTGTTCTTCAAATTAATCTTTTCAATTTGTAGCTTTTAGGAGCTTTAGTTAAATTCAACATGATGCAATCTAGCATATTCTTCTTCAAAAACTATTGGATCATTACAAGCCAAACCCTCAAATATTGTTTAAGTTTCATTTAACTATTTTTTTTCTAAGTCTTGCACTCTAAAAATAGTATCAACTTTCATTTCTTTAGTTGATTTCACATTTTTGAATGTCTTGATTAATTTTCAACAACATTTATTTTCCTCTTTGGAATTCTTGAATTGCATGTGATTTTCAGCAGAATTTTTTGGAGGATCCTTATCCTATCCATCTCTAACACTTCCAACAATAGATTTCCTTTACTCTCCCAAATTGTTATGACTTCTACTCTAAACGATTGAATAACTTCTTTGAGAAACATGAAGTGGACTAGGGTCATTACTTATTGTAGTTTATCCTTTTTGTTTTTAATCATTCGTGCCAACCAAAGTGTCAATATTATCTTGCATAGGTAATTGGTGATATTTAGGGAAATTTTCCTAAGGGTTTTGGCTATAACCTCCTCCTCCACCCAATCATAATGATATAATAAAATATGAATCATATCCAATGGAAGAAATGTGAGAAAATAGCAAACCCTCTAGGTCAAAGCCTTCAAATTGGTGAATTTCTTTCAACTTAAAAAAATCAAAACATAGAGAAAATTTGTTTAGGTGGAAAATAATTTCAACAATAATTTATCTAATCCTCATAGGTATTTGGATGAATTACTTCTTTCTTTTCTCATCGAAAAAGTGGTCATAAGATCTGTATTGTCTACATTATTCTACCACAAATATTTTTTACAACCATATTGAGAAAGTAAAAAGAGTTTTCCTCAAAATTCATATAATCTTAATAAGTGAACTCAACATGAAATTCAAGACTTCCTTTTCCAACAAGAAAAATTGTATCTTCTCTTGATAATTTGTTTTTTGAAGAGAAACAAATCATTCTCTTGAATGTAGACAGAAATGCAGTTTGAATTTGTAAAACATTAAAAGGGGCCTTGTGCATCTAGAGTGTTGGATATAATAACTATATTTGATCCTTAGTGTAGTTTACACTTCTTGAGTATGGTAAATCTTCAAGCACATGAAAATATACTATGGCATAAACTAAACAAGAATTCATATAAAGTATCTTTTTTTTTCATTCAAAATATTATGGACTCACTCAAATATGACAATCTCATGGATAGAGTAATGTGGAACATATAAAATGCACTTTTGAAGAACAATCGTGGAATCTTGCCCAACATTTCTTACAAATAACCATGCAAATTTTTTATATGGATATGCAATTGAGCATACCTTAATTTTAGAAGAACATTTAGGGTCATTGAGAAACTTCTTGAGAAATTTTTTCAAAGGGATTATTCCCCCACAATGAGCATCCTAAAAGGCATCTACTTCAAGAACCTTGAGATATCTTTTGGGTATCAAGAGTCGCAACATTTTCCTTAAAAGACTTAATGTGGGAGGGATTTATATTTCATCGCTTCCTTCCTAGTAAATAATCCTTTGCATAGCATTGAATTTGTTTTCACACCATATTACCAATTCCTTGAAATCAAACATTTCAAGCATATGACTAGTATGTGGTATTCCAAAAGTCCAAACTATGTTCATACTTTTTATCCTTTGGCGAGAGTACTGAATACCATATATAATCCTCAAACCACTAAAATTCAAGGTCATCATGTCAAAATTTGTTAATTGCATCCCTACAATATGGATCTTTTCACTTACTCAACATATTTTCTTATTAATGAGTAGGTGGTGGTCCTATTAATGTAATGTTGTGCTTAACAAGGAGATGAATATTACTAAATTTGCCATAAGTCAATCGTAATATCATAAGTTGATACTTTCAATTCATTAACGGTAATTACCGCTTAGATTTGAATTTGTGATGGAGATTTTATGAAAATCACATCAAATTAGTAATGATATATATCTAAGTGGGCCATTGATGTAGTGGAAGTGGAACTTTAATGCTCTTGAAAGTAGTGCGTGAGTATAACTATAAGAGGTGCATTATGATTACTATATAGGTTAAAAAGGAGTTTGAAAATGCGAGTTGTGAGAGGTCAAGGAATGGGATGATGAGAAGTATTTCACATTCACAATTGATAAATTGACTAAGTATTAATGTGGGTTCATTTTATGTGTGGTATAAATGTAGGTTCATTTTATATGCTACAACAAATGTAGGTTTTGGGATGTCCTACCATGGTTTTGGTTCTTGTAATAAGACTTCCCGCAATCAATAACATAACTAAGTATAAAGGATGTGGAAAGAGGGAAATGTGGGCTTGTGGGATTAAAAAGAAGGCCTCCACACATTATAAATTCTGAAGAAAAAAAGGCTAAGTATGGAACAATTAGAGAGATACACAAAGTACCACTAAATTACTATAACACTAATCAAAGAACATAATCAATATGTGGGCACGTCACTTGCCAATGTCCTTCGACCTCTTGTTCTCCTTCTTTCCATACAACTTGGAATCAATATTTCAATGTCGGTTATCTCTATTTCGTTATTTTTGTTTAGAGTTAACGTTTCCTTTACCCTTTTGTTGTGGCTAATTTATGACCCTAGACACTTTCTTACAATTTTGCTAATTGTTTTCCTCAATCTTGACAGCTTTATGGTAAGTGAATCCCATTAAAGGGATGTCCAAAAACTCTAGTTTATGTTTTGATATATTTGTGTAGGTTGCATTTCAAAAATTAGTGTCCCTTAGAGTCCTAAATACCCATTTTTATACCCAGGGAATGAAAACTATCAGTGTATTTGTTGAAGCTCGGAATTAATGATATCCTTGCTATCAGTTGACCATTTTGTGTTGAAGAATGTAGTTATGGTCAATCTTCGTAATCCTTGATGTATTTATAATACTATGTAAAAACACAAGAAAAATAAATTTAAAATTATAGAAAAGGATATTAAAAGAAACGGAAATCAACAAAACCACCTAAATTAAGATACTTGAAAAAAGTTGATACTCACGTAAATAACACATTTACCCTAAGTTACTACCCACCATAATTAAGGCAAGTATTTGTGTAAAATATGGGAAAAGGAATAAGATGTAAATAAATATTCTTACTAGGACGTGTTCTTAAATACTTCAACTAATATGAGTAAAAATGTAAATGTGTATACTTACTAGAATTTAATTTACAAAGGGACGTGATCTAATTTACAAAGAGACATGTCCCTTGGGTATCTTGAGTATAAAATACACTTCAAAATTTTCATTTTATACATTCACTTATCACTCACATATCTCTCTCTCTCTTACACACGTGATCTCACATATCCTAATTTTTGAACATTGTGATCTCTACTTTCCTATCATGGTTATTGGTTGAATTTCTTAAGTGTGATTGTCTGATGAAGGTAAAAGAACTATAATATATATTCATAATTAATTACCATAGTTCAGAAATAGCGTTTCTATCCATTGCACTCTATTTTTTTCAACATTTTGGACCTCTTTAAACCCTCATTTTTTCCCATATACAATCATCTTTTGTACATATTAAGGAAAAACTATGATTAAAAGGGAATTTAAAGGTAAAACATTATTTATTGTTCGAAGTATATAGTTTTAAATTCATTTAAAGGACTAATATTGATTAGGGCCACTAATGAAGGTTGTGAAGTAGGTCTTGTAACCCATGTACGTTCCTGTAACTACATTGTATTGTTAGCATAGGTGGGCACCCTCATATTCAAAATGAGCACATGGATCTTTCTTTCAACATCCTTGAGATGATCTTTCATTTGTCAAACTAAAATAATAGTTGCTAATGAGTTCTTATGTAGTGTTCCATATCGATGGTCAGCACCATGGAGATATCGCCAAGATTAAGGGTTTTTTGTAGCAGATTTGTTTAGACTATGGATTTTAGCGTTATTGCAATGTATTCTATGATGTATAAAAAGAGAGTTTGTCCTCTAAGTCAGGTTAATGAGGTTGATTATTGTTTTAATATTGGAAATACAATCTTGTTGGATGACTGAGAGTGCTCCTATGCATATCTATGTCAATGTAATTTTTGGATTGATGATAGAAGACTATTCTTGATCATTTTTATGCATTGTGTATTGAATCTAGTGCGATTTGAGCTTTTCTTAGGGCAATGTCGTTGGTTGGAAAGCACCCACCAACCCAACGTGTTTCCTCTTCATATTCTTTCATCTCTAATGCAATGTGGTGTGTTATCTAGGTTCTACAAGTGAATATTATTTCATTTTTTTATTTACTCTGAATTTGTAGTATATTTGAGGTTTTGGTATTTTATGTGTGGGTTTTTTTTGTGATAGCAGCTCTCTACTAGATAATTAATGCATGGATTAGTTGTGTATTAATGACATTTGATTCATAAATTGGGGATATGATTTGCATTATTTATATTTTATATGTGATGTATGGGTCAAGTCCCACTAACACAACCAGTTGTGGATGGGCCTCATTAGCAAGGTGATCTAGGATCAAATCTCATGAGGGGTGGTTGTGCCCCATGCTAGGGGGAAGATCCATGCTAAAAAATTCAATTACCAGGTCAGGTGCGATCCTCGGGTGACTTTGAAGGATTATATGCCCCTGGGTGACGGCTCCTCAAGCCACATGTGTGTGTGTGTGTGTGTGTGTGCGTGTGTGCGTATGTGTGTGTGTGTGTGCGTGTGTGCATGTGTGCGTGTGTGTGTGTGTGTGGATCCATTATGATCATGATATTATTAAGTGCTTAACACATTGTTATATTATCTTTATGTACTGCGTACATGGTGTTGAGCCTCAAAACTGCCCTTTCCTTAGCACCTCTTCTCATCCCTTTTCTTTGTTTTTCCATGGAGAAATGCATTCCTATCATCAATAACTAGTATATATTGCCTTAAGGAGAACATTTTAGTGATTTACATGTTATGCTTTTATGTTTTGTTGTTTGAATAAGTTTTTGTCTTTTAGCTATGGAACGCAGCCTATTTTGCAGCTAATCGGTTGTTCCGTAGCTACTTCTATGCTTTTACAGGTTCCCGGTGTCAAAAGGAGAAAATAACTACATGGGTAGCTTGGAAATCATCATGACATGGATCGTGCCCTATTCACCTAGCCCAGGTTGACAAGGAAGATGGTACAAGACTCCGGTCAATGGAGAAGTCAAACATAGAGACCAAAGGCAATAGGACTCTGTTTTGTGGATAATCAACACATTTCACATTGATGGATCTGAAACAACTTCCTAGACCCATGGACTCCAACATCCATCTGTGCAACCGAATCTAATAGCCATCATCTTAGATTTATCTCTCCAGCAATCGAGGAAGAAAATTTTGTGTGCTTGTTTGCTACATGTTTTTGGCTATAGCTTATTTTCTCCACAAATAGTTGCATAATTTTCTTATAAATACCTGTGTAAAGAACTCAGAACCAGTTCAAATTTCCTCATGTATTAAGCCTACACTACTGGTCTATAATTTTGAAAACTCATTTCCTGTGTTTTTTTAATATGAAGACCACAATTTTTATGGATATGTGAAGGAGTTTCTTGGAGTTTGATTAAGTACACATAACCTGATCAGTTGCAGAGGGCCCCCGTGCTGACTAAGGTTTTATTTCATTTTGTTTTATCTTTTCTAGTTAACTGTAAATTCATCATTTCTTCCATAGTGTTCATAACCATTTTTCATACTAACCCTATTTACAATGCAATTCTTATCATTTTCTTACTAATGCATAATAGCTTCTTTCAGTACAGAATAGCTTCTTTTTTCTTAATTTATTTCTAGTTTTTATCAGTAGTTAGAAGTTGAAATTCAGTAGTGTAATGTAGTTTGTTTTATTTATTGTTTCACTAATCTTTAAGTTTTCAATTAGGCTAATCAGTGCCATTACAATTCTTTCCACTTTGTTACTAGTTTATTGACTCATGGTGTAGATGAATGTTTCTAAAGAGCCCTTCTAGTTGATAACTCATCTTAAACTAAGTGGTTGAATACTTCATTCATGCAATGAGTCTTTTCTGCATTTTTATGTTTATCTTCTCTTAGAATATTGAAGTACAAAATTCCTCAAAATGTCATCACAAGGAGGTTTTTCTCCCAAAATTGAGAGGCAGAGTAACTAAGTACTTCATTTAGTTTTGTTTCCATACTAGATTAGTTGCAATTTCATTTTCAGTCTTAGTATTTCATTTAGTTCGGTTTCCATGGTAAATTAGACACTAGTTGCAATTTCACTTTCAAGTTTTAGTATTTCATTTGGTTTTGTTTTTGTAATGGATTAGATAGTAGTTGCAATTTTACTTTTTAGTCTTTTTAGTTCATGATTTGGAAATAATGATAAGGGCATAAATAGAAACTCTGTTTTCATTTCTTGATTAAAATTTTCTTCCAAATCCTACTTAAGATCTTTTAGTCCTCATCTTTTTAAATTCTTAGCTGTCTTTACAAAAGTTAGATTTAGGATTTTGATAGTTACATTGTAAATCATTAGGGACTAAAGGACCAAAAACCCCCAAAACAACATAAAACACAAAAACAATGAAGTAAGAAGGGTCATCTAGCACATATAGTGCACTACACTTCATCAGTTTACGATACCTGGATTGATAATTTATGTAGAGAAATTTAGGACACTAAATTGACCAAAAGATTTGGCGCCATTTCCAGGGAAGTGTAACTAGGTAGCATTATCTCTTACGTTCAAAAAAAAATAGCAACAAAACAAAACAATGGCATGCATAGATAAAGAGACTCTAGGGGTATATTTATAGCTAGGGGCAAAAGTTTGATTCCTACAACTCCACCTACTCCACCAAGAACAAGAAAATACATGCCTCAATCCTAAACTCATACTCCTAGCCATAGGACTCCTGGAATTCCAAGGGCAGAAATCCAATCAACAAAATCTCCTACCTCATCTACCAAGCAGTCTTAGTAGAGAAAAAATTTGAATCTCCAACAGTAGGAAGAGCCTTTTTCACCTCCACAGAAGAGCACATTGTAATTGAAGAATTAGGAACACCTGGTGAGGAAGAAGAAGTAGAACCTCTCTCCCATATTCTGTTAATAGAAGAACCAGAAGAGGAGGAAGAAACCTTGAAGCTTGAACCCTATATTGACTCTAAAGAAACTATAATGGTAGAAGAAGAACAAGATGGAGAATTCTCACTGTTTGGAGGAGTGGGTAGAGGAAGAGATAAAGGAAATGATGGAGGAGGTAGAGGAAACAATGGAGGAGGCAGAGGAAATAGAGAAGTAGATAACTCTTTTGGATTCCCTATAGTGGATGAGGAAACAAATGCCACAATGAAAAACATCTCACCTTCTGTCCTCCCTAACTTCCATGGGTTGAGAAGTAAGGATCCTAAAACATTCTTATTTGAGTTTGAATTCTTATGCAGAACCTATGACTATCTAGAGGACTCTCAAAAACTCAAATTGTTTCCTTCAACACTAAAAGGAGTTGCTTTGAAATGGTTTATGGGGTTAGTTACTCAATCCATTAGAACTTGGAATGACATGAAAAAAATGTTTTCGGATAGGTACTTGGATTGTTGCATGCCTACCAATCACAAAGATGAGGTGTTAAAAATGATGCAAAGAGAGGATGAAAACTTAGAAGATTTGATTGAGAGGTTTAACTATAATTTGAAAAGAGAAAAAATGAATGATTTAGATGAAGAAACCTTGAAAGCTCTTTTATTAAAGGCCATTAGAGATGAGTGGATAGATATCTTTAACATGATGGGGAAGGGAGATATTTCTCACCTCCCATTGAATGATATAGGAGAATTGTGTGTTCATCTCTCAACAGGGAAATCTAAAATAGGGAAAGAGCCAAGAGATCCTTCTCTAGTTAGAGTAAACAAATCTGCAACAAGATCTGTAAGTAGGGAAAAAATTGGTAATATTCTTGATGAGTTTAAAACTAATATTTTAGGGAGCCTTAGGGAGCAACTATACACCCTTAAAATCCAAAACAAGTAGAAAACATAGGTTGATGCTTCAGCTATTTTTTGTCCAAACTGTAGAAAAAAAACATGCTCTAAGGGAATGCCCTTTAGATGCAAAAATTGTAGAAACTTGTATGATTTGTTCAGAAAGTCATGAGACCAAGGGTTGTCCCGTAATCCCAGGTATTAAGGTTGTCTTTCAAGAGGAAACAATCCCAAATTATGCAGAACCTCTTTGTTTTCTTGCAAGAAGACCTTGGCAGGGGCCACAAAATCAGGGATTTAACAATCTACTGTATCTTCAGCCCCCACCAAATTGGAATCCTTGGCAGCAACCTTGGCCTCAACCTCAAACTCAATTTAAATCTCAATTGTGGGCACAAGGAGTACAAAATCCTTATGGGATATTTGCTCAATATTATCAATATCCTCCATCCTATCAGAATTTTCCTCCCCTGCATAGTCAGCAACAAAATCAGCAGCCACAACTTCAAAATCAGAACCCTCAGCTTTCATTGTCATTTCCATAACAACCTCCACAACAAAGTCAAAATCCTCAACTCTTGCTACCATTCCAGCAAAAACCAAATCAGTGACCTGCCCAACCATTACCAAACCCCAACAATAAAAACCCTCAGAATGCTTACATGGTAGAAGGACAACAATTTCTAACTTACATGATTACTCCTCTAGATCTTAATGATGTTCAACTAAGATCTGGTAGGATATTAGAAAAGGAAATACCTTCTGTAGTTATTCAAGAATAAGACACTTTTGAGGAAGATTCTCTAAAAGTCAATAAAATTTTTGAGGAAACATCTCTCCAAAACCAAAACATTGAAAAAGAAAAACAAAAAGAACTAGTAAACACAACTCCTATCATTGAGCAACCAGCATCTACTTCTACACCTCATTTTCTTGAGAGACTACAAATTGATAGAGGGATAGAAAAACAGATCTTGTTGCCCAATTATGATTTTCTAGATGAATTGAATAATGTTTGTATCAAAATTCCTTTGTTACAAGCCATTAGAGAAATTCCAATTCTAGCCAAGACAATAAAGGAGTTGATCATCAAAAGACGAGGAAGAAAATCAAAAGAAACAAAATGAATTCACTTAGTAGGAAAGATAGCAAACATAATGATGGTAAAATTTTCCATACAAAAATATGTGGATCCAGGAAGTCCAATTGTCAAGGCACATATAAATGGAATTGAAATTCCAAATACATTGATTGACTTAGGGGCAGTAATAAACATCATGAGTAGACAAACTATGGAGCAGCTTAAACTTCCTAATCTTCTTTACACACCTACCTTACTGCAACTTGCAGATAGATCAATAATCAAACCAGATGGTGTGCTAGAAGATATTTCAGTCTCCCTAGATTCTTGGGAATATCCTGTTGATTTCATGATCTTAACTCCCAAGAATAATCTACGAGGACACCCACTCATACTAGGAAGACCTTGGCTGGCCACAGCAGATGCTTTTATTAGTTGTAGATCTAGTGACATGTATATTTCTTATGGTAATTCAACAAAGAAATTTACTCTGTATCCTCCAGCAAAAGAAATCAAAGAAATAGATGACAAGGAATGGGTTGATGATGAAGATGATATTCAACCTCTTTTCACTATATCATAAATTAGTGAAGATAGTCAAATTTTGAATACATTGGAAATTTTTGAAACACCTTCAGAATATGATCATACACAATTTCAAGAAAAATATAATGTTGAGTACTTATCATCTAGGCAGATGTCTCTCTATTCTATGGAAGAGTTTGGTGGCTCTACAATTGAAATTTTTCCAAGTAAGACATAGAACATAAACAAAAACTTGGAGAAACTACAACAAGAAGAGCTAACCAAAACATTATGCTGCATTTGCATGAGAGTACACTGACATGAAAGGCATTGATCCTAAGACTTGTATCCATCATATCTATATTGAGGAAAACAGTAGACCAATCAGAAAACCTTAGAGAAGAATGAATCCAAATCTTAGGGAAATTGAAAAAAAAGAGCTCCAAAAATTACTCAATGTAAACTTCATTTACCCAATTTCAGATAGCCAATGGGTTTCTCCTTTGGTAATTGTGCCTAAAAAGAATGGAAAATGGAGGGTGTGCATTGATTACCAAGAATTGAATAAAGCAACCCTTAAATATCACTTTTCTTTACCCTTTATAGATCAAGTGTTAGATACATTAGCTAGTAAGAAGTATTTCTCATTCTTGGATGGTTTTAGTGGTTATAATCAAATTCAAGTATCACCTTAGGATCAGGATAAAACCACAATTACTTTTCCATGGGGAACTTTTGCCTACCGAGTACTTCCTTTTGGGCTGTGTAATGCACCTACAAAATTCCAAAGAGCAGTACTAGGAATTTTTTCTGATCTAATACATGATTGTGTAGAGGTATATATGGATGATTTTACAGTCTATGGAAACAAATTTGAAGAAGCTTTGGAAAATTTGGTAAAAGTTATTAAAAGATGTAAAGAAAAAAACCTTTCATTAAGCCATGAAAAATGTTTTATGATGTTTACAGAAGGTATTGTTTTAGGACATCACATTTCAGGAGATGGGATTAAAGTTCACAAATCTAAAGTTGAAGTCATCTCTAAGTTATCAATTCCAAATTGCCAAAAGGATGTTAGAAGTTTTCTAGGATTTACATGATACTATAGAAGGTTTATAGAAAACTTCACTAAAATAGCATCTCCACTCTTCAAATTGATTACAAAATATTGTGAATTTAGTTGGAATCTTGATTGCCAACTAGCGTTTGAAACCTTGAAAGCAAAAATTTCTGAAACACCTATTTTAAGAGGTCCAAATTGGGAACTTCATTTCCATATTTCCATAGATGCTTCAGATATAGCTCTAGGAGTTGTATTGGGACAAAAATATTTGATTTTTTATGCCATTTACTATACAAGTATGAATTTGACTCCCACTGAGTTGAATTATACTATGACCGAAAAGGAATTTTTAGCTTTTGTTCATGCAATTAATAAATTCATACACTATATAACAGGCTATGAAGCCTTTGTTCATACAGATCACTCTGCAATTAGATATTTGATGAATAAACTTATTACTAATGGCATAGTTATAATATTGTTTTTACTTTTGCAAGAATTCAACATTACTATGCTAGATAGTCCTCGAAAACAAAACACAGTTGCTGATTTCTTGTCTAGGATTCAGAATATTAAAGAAGACTCTCCGGTTGAAGATAAGTTTCCTGATGAATATATTTTTGTAGTAACTACTCAAACTCCTTGGTTTGCAGATGTTGCTAATTACTTGGTTACAGGGAAGTTACCTTCACATTTGTTTCCTAGAGAGAAAAGAAAGATTATTCAAGAAAGTGAAAGATATTCATGGATCACTAACGAATTGTATAAAATAGGGCCAGATCTTATGATCAGACAATGTGTAAGGGAAGATGAAATGTCTGATATTCTCAAAGCATGTCATGATGAGCCATGTGGTGGACACTTTGCTTACAAGCGGACGACCTATAAAATCCTTTATTTAGGATATTATTGGCCATCCATCATCAAATACGCTAAAGAGTATGTCAGGAGGTGTGACAGCTGCCAAAGGGTAGGGAAACTTGCTCCCTCAAATGAGATGCCATTACAAACTCAGGTACTTATTGAACCCTTTGAAAAGTGGGCTTTAGACTTTATTGGACCAATTAATCCTCCATCTAAGCAAAAAAAGTATATATATGAACTAATTATGTCACCAAATGGGTAGAAGCCAAAGCATTACCTTTTTCTAACGAAAAATCTATAGTTAATTTTATTTTTGAGGACATCTTCACTCCTTTTGGTGTTCCAAGAGAAATTGTGACAGATTAGGGATCTCAATTCACATCCAGCATGATGGAAAAGCTTATGGAGGAGTACAAGATCAAGCATAGGAAATCAACTCCCTATCATCCACAAGCAAATGGTCAAGTGGAGTCTATGAATAAAGTGATTGAAGGAATCCTCACCAAGACTGTGCATCTACATAGAAGAGATTGGGCAGAAAGGCTTCCTGAAGCCTTATAGGCCTATAGAACTACATGGAGGAACACAACGGGACATACACCCTATGAACTTGTTTATGGGAAACAATTCTTGTTCCCTGTAGAGTTCCAAATCAGAACTTTCAAGATGGCAGTCCAGTTGGGGATGGATTTATCAGAGGCTCAAAAACATAGGCTGGAGCAATTAAATGAACTTGATGAAATCAGGCAAGAGGTAGTTCAAAGGATTGGTATAGTCCAACAACAGAGGAATAAATGGCATGATAAATACATCAAGGACAAGAGGTTTCAAGAGGGAGATTGGGCATTGTTATTTGATTCAAAGTTTAAAGATTTTCAAGGGAAGTTTCAAACTCATTGGCTTGGGCCATATGAGATTGAAAAAGTCTTCAGTAATGGAGCAGTGAGAATGAGAACAATAGGTGAAAGTCAAACTCCTCTTCTTGTGAATGGTCATAGATTGAAAATCTATCAAAAACCAATTTCAAAGGAGGAGTTCATCAAGACCTTTCAGAATAATTCTGAAATGAAGTTAGTGAAAAAGAATCCTTCTTCCCACCAACTTGGTCTTTATTTTTCATATGTAAAAAAAAAAAAAAATCTATAAGGTTGAGAACCAATCATTGATTGGCATGCTTATACAGAAAATACAAGGTGAAAATCATAAGTTTCTGACACCCTATATTTTCCATTTCCTTTCTGAAAATAAATGGTGACAAAAAGCCACAGTCACTCAGCATTCTGCAAAATTCATTGTCTCATTTCATTTCACTCTCTTTTACTTTTACAGCTCCACTTCTTTCCATTGCCATATTTCACCAATAATTTTTTTCCTTTCGCAACATTTCTTTCATCTCCATTTTTCATTTATCATCATGTCTTATTTTCACTTACACATCCATTTCCATTTCATTCATTCATAAGCCATATTTTACTCTCTGTTTCACATTCTATAGCTATTTTCACGTTTTTCAGTTGTTTTCACGTTCTGCAACTGATTTTGTTCCATAGTTGATCCTGTTCTGTAGCTAATTTAATTCTGTAGCAACAATTTGATTATCAGTCCAAGCACAAATGTCCAGTTCATAATAAAATCTTGTATGCAGGTAATTGGAGAAAAATCAACTTTGAAGACCAATCATGCCTAAAGCACCTGTGGAGCAAACATCAAAATATTAGCAAGCGGAAGGTAAAGGTTCCAAAGGTAAAATACAAAAATTTATTTCAAAAAGCAATTCAAAAACATAAGATTGTATAACATGTATGATCACATGTCTCCTTTATTAATCATCATGTGATTTGACTACCATGATGTCTCCGCCATATCTTCCGCCTTCAACGACAAACGGTCCAATGGTTCCTTCATAACTGATCTCTGATTCAAACTCCATAACTTGTACTTAACCTGACCTCCACAGCTACACTTGTTAACGGTCAGATTAACGACATGACCTACCTATATACGACTCTTCAAACCATGAATGTTTATTTATTACATGCCAACTCTTAAGTTTTCTCTCATATTTACGCAGCCATTTCGTATATACAGTCATTCTATTTCCATATTCATAGTCATTATGTTTTCATATACCCTGTCATCCTGTATCCATATCCATAATCATTCTTCTTCTATATACCCAGTCACTCCATTTCCATATACACAGTCTTCCTATTTTTGTATACACGGTCTTCTTATTACCATATACGCAGTCATTCCATTTCTTAGACAGTGAGAGTAGTTTTGAAGGGTAACCAAGTGCAGAGGATATGGGGCTTACTGTTAGAACTGAGCCCGTAGGGGTAAAATACATGGAAGGATATCCGTAGCTGAAGGGAATGTTACAGAAGGCCGGTTGGTTGTGTTTTATTGAAAAATTTAATGGCTACCATAAGCAAATCACTAAATCCTTTGCCAGGTCATTTGATGGCATAGAAGTGGAAATAGGGGATATCAAATTTGCAATTACCGAGTCCTTCATAGCAGAAGCAATGAAACTCCCAAGATTAGGAGAAAGGTGGTTTAAAAAAAGAGTTTCATGATGAATCTTGGAAGGTGATTCTTAAAAACCTAGGTATGGATGTTACAGTTTTTAGAAAAGGGATTCCAATTTCAGCACTCAAAAGCAAATGGAGTAGCATGTTGTTAATACTGCAAAAATTTATTACATGTGAAGGAAGGTTTGGGTCTATGTATGTTTATCATATAATATTGTTAATGAATTTTCTAGAGAATGGAACCCTCAATCTTCCCTTCTTCCTTTTGAATAGTCCAAGAAGAATGGTAAAAAATGCTCAAAAGAAAGTTGAATCAATAGAAACCACTCTATATCATCATGGGCTAGTGAAGATTTTAGTTGAATTTCATTTGAGAAGTGTAAGGGATACATGGGAAGACTTCTTGGTAAGGAATTTCTTCCAAGATGCTCCAGATGCATCTGAGGGAAGTCATGTTAAAAGAAGTAGAAGGAGAAATATCAGCATTCAAAGCTCCTCACAAAAAGATGATATAGAAATGGCTCCTAAACCAAAGGTTAGGAAACAGACTCGAAAAAATAGAAAAATGAAAGAAAGGGTTGAAGAAATCAATAAGGACATCCCTGAACTTTCATCACCACAAGAAGATGAACTGCTGCTTTATGAAAGACTAACCAAGATCAAAGAACAAATCAAGAAAAACAAGGAGAAAGGAAAGAGGAAAAAGGACACAAAAGAAGAAACCATAAGCTTCCAAAATGTGAGAAGGAGTTCTAGACTCCAAGGCAAGGAGAAGAAGGTGAAATCAAAAGAGGCCTAGTTTATAAATTTAGAGGAAGAAACCCCAGTTCAGTCCCCTGATAGTATTTCATATGAACATAGTCCACAGAACTCTCCTCCACAGAATTTTGAAGGCACCCCAAGTAGAGCTTCTCCTGGATTGATTCAATACAACAGAAAATCTATGACCACATAGAGTCATTAGAGAAAAAGAATACCTCAGTAGATCCAGGGACTTCGGCTAATCCAAAGCAACCTGTCACTTCACAAGAAACTCTAATTAGCTCCCTCAAACAGGAGATCTATGAGCTAGAAATTCTGAACAGGAACATCCAAAAAGAAAATGAAACCTTGAGGGAACAGAACAAGATGGATAGAGCTATTCATGACAACACAATGCTACACTTGGGATTATGGCACAAAAAGAACAAGAAGGTGAAAAGGAAAAATAAGAAGCTGAATAGGACACTTATTAACCTCAAGTACGGATTTCTTATGAGGAAGCCAAGGATGGCAGTTAGTGCAAAGAAAAGCAAGAAGAGGAAGTTGGATGTGTTGGCTGAAGTATCAGAACAAATGCAATAGGAGGAGGAAGTTCACAGTTTTGATTGCATGGGGACATGTAATGGTTTTGCAGTGGGGGTATGTTGAGCCTCAAAATTTCCCTTTCCTTAGCAACTCTTCTCATCCCTTTTCTTTGTTTTTCCATGAAGAAATGCATTCCTATCATCAATAACCAGCATATATTGCCTTAAGGAGAACATTTTAGTGATTTACATGTTACGCTTTTATGTTTTGTCGTTTAGCTACGGAATGCAGCCTATTCTGCAGCTAATCGGTTGTTCTGCAACTTCTTATATGCTTTAACAGGTTCTAGGTATCAGAAGGAGAAAATACTACATGGGCATCTTGGAAATCATCATGACATGGATCGTGTCCTATTCACCTATCCTAGGTCGACAAGGAAGATGGTACAAGACTCTGATCAATGGAGAAGTCAAACATAGAGACCGAAGGCAACAGGACTCTATTTTGTGGATAATCAACACATTTCACAATGATGGATCCGAAACAACTTCCTAAACCCATGGACTCCGACAGCCATCTGTGCAACCGAATCGAACAACCACCATCTTAGATTTATGTCTCCAGCAGCCGAGGAAGAAAATTTTGTGTGCCTGTCTGCTACGTGTTTCTATATGTAGCTTATTTTTCTCCACAAACAGTTGCATAATTTTCTTATAAATACCTATGTAAAGAACTCAGAACCAGTTCGAATTTCCTCATGCATTAAGCTCAGACTACTACTCTGTAATTTTAAAAACTCATTTCCTGTGTTTTTAATATGAAGACCGCAAGTTTTATGGATATGTGAATGAGTTTCTTGGAGTTTGATTAAGTACACATAACCTGATCAGTTGCAGAGGACCCCTGCACTGACTAAGGTTTTATTTCATTTTGTTTTATATTTTATAGTTAACTGTAAATTACTAAATTCATCATTTCTTCCATAGTGTTCATAACCATTTTTCATACTAACCCCGTTTACAATGCAATTCTTATCATTTTCTAACTAATGCAGAATAGCTTCTTTTAGTACATAATAGATTCTCTTTGCTTAATTTCTTTCTAGTTTTTATCAGTAGTTAGAAGTTGAAATTAAGTAGTGTAATGTAGTTTGTTTTATTTACTGTTTCACTAGTCTTTAAGTTTTCAATTAGACTAATCAGTGCCATTACAATTCTTGCCATTTTGTTACTATTTTATTTACTCATGGTGTAGATGAATGTTTCTAAAGAGCCCTTCTAGTTGATAACTCATCTTAAACTAAGTGGTTGAATACTTCATTCATGCAATGAGTCTTTTTTGCATTTTGTATTTATATTCTCTTATAATAATGAAGTACGGAATTCCTCAAAATGTCATCACAAGGAGGCTTTTCTCCCAAAATTGAGAGGCAGAGTAACTAAGCACTTCATTTAGTTTTGTTTCCATACTAGATTAGTTGCAATTTCATTTTCAATTTTAGTATTTCATTTAGTTTTGTTTCCATGGTAGATTAGACACTAGTTACAATTTCACTTTCAAGTTTTAGTATTTCATTTGGTTTTGTTTTTGTAATGGATTAGATAGTAGTTGCAATTTTACTTTTTAGTCGTTTTAGTTCATGATTTGGAAATAATGATAAGAGCATAAATAGAAACTATGTTTTCATTTCTTGATTAAACTTTGCTTCCAAATCTTACTTAAGCTCTTTTAGTCCTCATCTTTTTAAATTCTTAGCAGTCTTTGCATAAGTTAGATTTAGGATTTTGACAATTACATTGTAAATAATTAGGGACTAAAGGACCAAAAAGCCCAAAACAACATAAAACACAAAAACAATTAAGTAAGAAGGGTCATCTAGCACATATAGTGCACTACACTTCATCAGTTTACAATACCCGGATTGATAATTTATGTGGAGCAATTTAGGTCACTAAATTGACCAAACGCCTAGTTTACATATAACACATTGTAATAGACAAAGTAGTCTTTGATTTATGAATCTAGGATTGATTTTTTTTGAATAGCTACACATATATGCTCTAGATCGTATTATGTTAATCCAATATTGGTAGCATTGTGCATGGTGTGGTGAATTTACATTCTTTGAATGCCTTATGCCTTATACTTTGTTCCATAGTGTCCTTTAAGTTTTCAAGGGTGAAACTGATCACTAAAGGCTAATATTGAGGCATTTAAATCTCTTATGACTATAAAAAAAAATTCATTCACTAAGTATGAAAAGTTGCATTCAATCAGGAGCGAGCTCTACATCAAATGCCTAGTGGTCACCACAGTTAGGTTTCTTGTTGCATTCAATAGGCTAATAAAGCTTATCCACTAAAGGAAACCAAAGTGCATTGTAACTTTGCATGCAATGAATGATTTCTAAATATGAGAAGTTATTTAATGGGATTTTACATGTGAAGGTTCTACAATAGGTACCAAGTTGAGTACAACTTCTCTAGATTACCCTTTTTGGTTAGATCATTGTCAAATATAGAGGCAAGATCTACTGAAGACAATACTTAGAAACAACTTCTAGAAATTTGGTCATCTATACATAAGTATCCCTAAGTCTATTGTCCAAAGAGCTAACCTCTCATACATGACAACAAAGATAAGATTCCCTTTGTAATAGTTAGACAGTAGAACCATCAATGTCCATAACTCTGCACATGTAGTGTATTTCCTCTAAGCTTACACTCCCAAATTGACATATTTATGTTTTGATTTGAACATCGATAAATTCACCCAACATTTTGGCATCATTGTTAGGTAGGTACTCGAGAGATAAGAACATCGGTGGTTTGATTTTTCTCATTGATTCCCTAGAATTTAAGAGTTGGAGGAGTGGGAAGGTAAGAGTAGAGTAATAGCCTACCTACCTCACCACTTTAATGTGTACCACAAGCCCTTGTCATGTTGGTAAAACCATGTTTCTTTCTTTCTTTCTTTTATTTTGCAAGAGGAATTTTTGAGCTAACAGAATGAAGAGATAACTTGTTTATGACAAGATCCTAGTAGTGCCACGAGCTCATAAGTGTGGTTTGGTTTCTATTTGTTTGTTTTAATTCTCCTTTTTTCCTTTTTAAGGAATTTCATGGGTATAAGTAGTTGTAAATTTAAAGGTAGATGTAGGTCAAATACTTCTAAACCACCTCCTTCTAACATTAAATTATTAGCAAATGGATCTTCCAAGAAGGATTGGGCAAACATAACCATATCAAGAAACTCAAAGACCCAAGCAAACGCAAAGACATATTTCATGGTTCACCCCATTGATTTTATAAGGGAAACCACTTTAGGTGGGGAATAAAAACTAAAAACAGATTCAGAATTTAAACATAACCTTGATCAAGAGACCACATATTGATACCAAGTTTAGTTTACTTGTTGGTGGAAATATGGAATAGGGAGAAGAATAATTTTTAATAGAAGGACCAAAGGTATAGGAAGATTTAAACTTTGGATTACCTAGTGTGGATCCTAATGTAGTTGTTTAGATGAATAATACCCCCCCACCTTTTATATTACCGCATTTTTATGGTAAGAGCAATGAATATCTTGATGATTTTCTATTTGAGTTTGTATAAGGTTCAGAAGTTGTGACTATTCTACTTACGCCCAAACACTTAAGTTGTTCCCTGCCACTCTCAAGGATGCATCCTTGATCTAGTTCATGGGGCTAATGGGAACACCATTACAACTTGGGATGAAATACTTAAAACTTTTCTTGAAAAGTACTAGGAGTATTGAAAATCTAGAGACTTAAAGGAGGGAATTTTCAAAATTACACAAAGAGAAGACGAGAGCCTTGAATATTACCTTGAACGGTTCCTATATAATCTCAAACAATCTAAACAACATAAACTCAATCAAGAAACCATTAGAAATTTTTTCTTAGGAGGTTTTCTAGATGAGTCCATAAATGTATTAAATTTAATGGGATATGGGGATGTTTCGTAATTTCCTTTCAACAAGATTTATAACATATGCAGGAAGTCTCACAACTAGGCAAGATTTGGAAGAGGGATTAGGGATGCTCTCTTTAAAAACACCAAATTTTCAATGATTGGTGTAACTAAGCATGAGTTCGGACATTTATTGGAAAGTTTTAAAAGTGATCTACTTGAAAATATTAATCTACAATTAGATACTCTACAATTTAAGAAAAAATCAAAAATAGGAAAGAGTAGCACTTTCTATATTTTGTCTTAAGTGTAGACATAAACACCCTTTGTAATAATTTCCTTCGAACGCTATTGATATAAGTGTTATATGTGCAATGAATATACAATGGAAAGTTGTCCATAATTACTAGTTCTCAAGGTGATTTACCAACGAGAAAATCAAGTAGTAGTGCAATTGAATGCATTAGCACCAAGTATAAATTTGGATCATATACCTCAGTCTTCTCATCATTTTTTTGGACAATAGCATATATCTCAGTTTATGAGCCCTCTTATGCCTTTGCATACATATGTTTCATAACAAGTCCATAACTATCCCTAGTAGAAAGGATGGTGAAGAAATTATTATTACAATGTGCCTAATTTTTCCTATCCCTTACCACTACAAAGGAAATATTTTGCACCACTCTATTAGTCATATCCAACCTATCCTCAAAATCAACAGCTTCAACTAACTGCACCACCACAGCAATTGCAACTATCATAACCACCATCTGCCTAACCTCCACAACCTACACAATTTCCTACTAAGCTGACTGCTACCCAAATAATAATAAGAAAAAACAACATGATTTTAATTATGAATTGCTTCTCTTACCTACATATTTGATCATGCCAATTGGGTTGCAAGATATCCATTTGAGGTCAAGTTTCTCAATAAAAACACAGACTCTCTTATCATCATTGAATAAGAACGAGGGAGGAAAGTCCCAATCAAACAATCAATGATTCAATAAATAAATAAACATCTCCAAATTTAGATTATTTGTCGTCATCTAGTGCACCTCCCTTGTCAGAAAGGTTGATCCTAGAAAAGACTTTTGAGCATCCTTAATATGACCTAGTTTCTAAATTAAGAAATGTTTGCATCAAAGTTCCGTTATTACAAGCTATTAAGGATATCCTAATTTATGCTAAGACTATTAGGGGTATTTTCCTTAAGAAAATAGTAAGGAAGAAGATAGAGCCACAAACCATTCAACTTGTTAGGAAAATAACTAACTTGATGTTGGGACAGCCTCTATGGAAAAGTATATGGATCTTAGTAACCCAGTTGTTTTAATACACATTAACAATACCCCTGGTCCAAATGTTTTGATAGATATAGGATCCATAATTAATGTAATCACAAGACAAATAATGTACCAATTGCAACTATATAGTCTTCATCCTACACCTACAATTCTAGAATTAGTCGACCAATCCAAAATAAAGCTTGAGGGTGTATTGGATGATCTAACCATCTCGTTAGATTATTTTGAGCATCTTGTAGCCTAAAAATCATTAAGGAGGACACCCCTTGATCTTAGGATGACCACGCCTAGCTATTGTCGATGCTTCCATTGGTTGTTTCTATGGAGATATGGTCATTTCGCATGGGGAATCAATAAATAAAGTGACCTTGTACCCTCCTACCAAATTCTTTCAACTTAAAGAAACCTTATGGCTTGATAATATTAATAGTGATGACGAGAATGTTCAATCTATTCCTTTTACTCACCAAATTATGCAATTAAAGATTGCACTGAAGGTAGTTGGGTTCATGATTTTCTTTTCAATCTAGACTCTTTACAAAGTCCAAATCCACTTGATCACATTTTTAGCCCATATTTTCAAGAAAATTGTAACCCCAACATCTCCTTATCACTACAAAATTATATATCAACTATAGATGAATCTAACACCACCCTTGTTGAGGTTAGTCTAGGAAAATATTTGTATATAAATTCTCAGTTGGAAGCATATCAATGAGATTAGGTAGTTAGAATGTTGCAGAAGCACACCAATTCTTTTTCTAGAGCTACCAAGACATGAAGGGAATCTCCCATGGAACTTGTATGCATCATATTTATATTCAAGAGGGTGCTTGTCATGTTAGGTGGCCCTACAGACAAATGAATGTGGCTCTTAGATAAGTTGTCAAGGAAGGGTTGTAGAAACTTTTACGTGCCAAATTCATTTATCCAATCTCAGATATTTTTTGGGTCTCTCCCCTCATGATAGTCCCTAAGAAAAATGGACAGTGGTGAATTTGCATGGATTATAGAGGACTTAATAAGGCCACCCTTAAGGACTATTTTCCTCTCCCCTTTATCGATTGGGTTTTGGACACATTAGCTAGTAAGAAATATTTCTCCTTTCTCAATAGGTTCAAATAGTATAACCATATACAAACAGCACCAAAAGATCAGGATAAATGACCCTTATATTTCCATGGGGTACATACACCTATAGAGTACTATCTTTTGGTTATTTTAATTCTCTTGCTACTTTTCACACAACAATATTAGCCATTTTCTCTGATCTTACTCAAGAATGTCATTAAATATATATGGACGAATTTTTTGTATATGGTGATTCATTTCCTTAAGCCCTATGAAATTTGGAAAAGGTTTCAATTAGATGCCAAGAATATAACCTTTCCCCAAGTAATATTAAATTTTGTATAATGCAAACTAAATGAATCGTTCTTAACCATCTCATTTCTAGTCCAAGGATACAAGTTGATCCCACAAATATTGACGTTATCTTACAACTTCCAATTCCAAAATCTTAAAAATAGATAATAATAATAAAAAGGTATTTTAGGTCATGTTGGGTATTATAGGACATTCATAGAAAATTTTGTTAAAATATTTTCTCCCTTATATAAATTATTCACTAAAGATGTTGATTTCTCTTTATATGATTATTGTCAAAATGCTTTCAAAATTCTCAAAGATAGGCTTACCAAGGAAACCACCTTAAGGGGGCCAAATTGGTCCCTCCCCTTTCACATCTCCACAGATGCCTTGAACACAAACCTTGGGGAAGTTATAGTACAGTAGGACGATCAATCATCTCATGCCATCTATTACATTAGTAAAATTATGACACCTACTAAATTAAACTACATAGCCACTAAAAAGTAATTCTTATTCATAGTGTATGCAATCAATAAATTCAAACATTACATCCCTAAATATGAGGAATTTATTCATGCAAATCACTTTTTCATTAAATACTTAATGAAAAAACCTAAAACTAATAGTAGGGTGACTAGGTGGATATTGTTACTACAATAGTTTAAAGTTACTATTCTACATAAACCTAGCAGGGCTAATATTATAGTGGATATCGTTTCCAGAATTCATGATGAATGACAAGTAAATTTTGTATATGACACTTTTCTTGATGAACATTTATTTTCTATGTCTACTAACTCTCCAGGGTATATATATATATGTATAATATATATATATATATAATTAATATATTATATATAATATATATATATATTATATATATAATAATAATATTATATATATTATATATATATATATATATATATATATATATATATAATATATATATATATAGCCACAGTTAAGTTGATTGATCTAGATTGCATCATTATATTATTTTTCATCCATATCAATGCATTCAAAGTGGAAAAAGTGGAAGAATCAGCTCACGGGACTGTTTTTACTGGTGAAACCTAGTTTGGAAAAACAAGGTCTGAAACATTCTAGGAGCATTTTTAGGCATCAAATAATGTATAGAGACATTTCCAATGGTGTAAAGTGTGTCAATCGAACTCCGTATGTGAAATGTATGTCACTCAGAAGCTGACCTTCCTATTTTCACACCCATAATTCGAAAAGATGTCGCGTCAGCCCCCTTTACTCATGGAAAGGGGCTAGCCACATGATTATGATGTAGAAGACTCTAGAAGAGTCAATATTGTAACTTTGGTTAAAAGTTGAGGTAGTAAAACCTAACCACCAGTAGGCTATTGGATTGTGTTATAATTGGGCCACTGGGAGGAATAGGTATTCCATTCTTTCAAGTGCATTTGTTCCATATTTGAGCAAAAATATCCAGGAGGGATACGAGGTAGAGCACACAGAAAGGATTTGTGCATTGTAGCAGCCCATGGGTCACAGGCCATACTTCTTTGTACTTGCATCCATATTTCCATTCATAGAAAGAGAGCATAGCAGCCTCACCTTCCAACTGGTTTTTTCTCCTAAAAGGGTTTCTCGGAACATATCTTGTGTTTTATGTGTGTGTGATATTTTATTTTGTCGTTCTTTATTTTGTACATAATTTTTATTCGCATGCATGCACTATTGATAGTATATCTACAAATCCAGAAATCTAATAAAATTGTAATAATGTAGAATTTCATATTTTAAGCATAATACTATCATATATGTTGTGACAAACTATCTGGTAGAATATCCACGGAAGTTTACGAATCACTATCACAACATCTCTTTTCTAGTGAGAAGCAAAAGATCATCGAACTCAGTGCCTCCTGCTCTTAGATTGATAAGATATCTTTTGTATTGGGCCTAACTTAATCATCAGAATATGTGTACAAGAAGATGAGATGTTTTCTACATTGAGAGCCTCCCACGATGACCCATTTGGGGAAATTTTGTTGAAAAAATGACAGCTTACAAAGTCCTTCATTCGAGATAATATTGGCCTACCCTATTTCAAGATGCCAAAGAGTATGTTTGAAAGTGTGATAGTTGTCAACAAATGGGCCACCTAATACAGTTCAATCAAATGTCTTTGCAACCTCAGATAATTATTGAACCATTTCGAAAATGGACATTTGATTTCATGGGGATTATTAATCCAGCATCTAAAAAGGAAATCTATATCTCAATTTGTACATATTACATAACTAAGTGGGTAGAGGCTAAGGCTCTTTTTTATATGATGAACACGTAGTTGTTGAATTTTTATTTGAGGATATTTTCACTCAATTTTGTGGCCCAAGGGAGATTGTAACAGATCATGGAGTTGAATTCACTTCAAATCTTGTGGATATCATTACACAACAGTACAAAATTTTCACCGTAAATATTTACCTTACCATACTTAAGCCAATGGGTAGGCAGAATCGACAAATAAAGTCCCAAAAGCCATTTTGACCAAACCAATGTAGTTGCATCATAATGACTGGACAAATCAGATTCCTTGAATCCCTTTGGGCCTATAGGACTACATGGAGGAATATAATCGGGAATACTCCATATGTGTTGGTGTATGGAAAAGTAACTTCTATTGCTAATTGAATTTTGATTGAAGACACATAGGTTACATCTTGCCTAGGTATGAAGATCTCTAAGGCATAGTAGCAAAGACTCCTCCAACTCAACAAATTGGATGAGATACAAAAAAATGCTATCCAACATACCACTCTTTTCCAACAATATAGAACAATATGGCATGATAAATTTATTAAGAGGAAGTAGTTTAAGCTAGCAAATTGGTCTCTCCTCTTTGATTCTAAGTTCAAACAAATTAAGGGGAAGTTCCATACACTATGGTTGGGCCCTTATGAATTTGAGGATGCCTTTGAGGATGGATCTATAAATATTAAAACCATAGATGGGCAAGGAACTTATTTTCTAGTCAATGACACAAATTGAGATTGTATCAGTAGCCTCATGGTTAGGAAGCATTTGTCCAAAAAAAATTGCAACAATCTAAATTGGAAGTGTTATTTAGGGAGGACCCCCAACCTGTTGTAACTTATTTTTAATATGTTCTTATTATTCAATATAATATAATAAATAGTTTTAAAAAAAAAAAATCAATTGTGAAAACCAGACTGCTAGCACAATTGAATAGGAAGTATGCTTGAAAACTAGGTAACTTGAAAGAAAATCTTCTCCTAAAATTATATATATAAGAAAACAAATCAGTTTCAATTGTGAAAACTAGTTCACTAGCACAATTGAACAGGAAGTCTACTTGAAAACATGGCAATTGGCAAGTATATCTTCCCAAAAAAAATGTGGGTTTTATTTAATAAAAAGGAGGTGTTAGCTATTAGAAAAGCAAGTGGTATGTTTCAAAAGGGGGGAGTTTTTCTATGTTTGACTTTGATGGCAGAAACTAATTTATGCAAGGCAAATCCATGAAAAACCTCCTTGATACAAAGCTTGAAATGACCACTCTGCCAACTTCTTTATCACAATTAGCACAAGAACCTCCGTTGTAGTTATTTTTATTAGCATCGTCATTTCCACCAATACTAGTTCCAACATCATCACCATTGTCATTAGCATCAATGTCATCATTAGTGGTAGCCTTTGTGTTATCATCAATAGCAGACAATACATTACAATAAAGAGAAGCATACCAAGATACAAGGATGGCATATTTCTTATTATATTTTTTCGACACCTTGAGATTACTTTCATCATTTCATGATTATTATTATTTTGACCTTAACATTGATTGGATTTTCAAGGCACCAATCGAATGGATCTTTAAAATGCACATAGACAAAAATATTAGTCTTAACAGCTTTATGGATTTCTAGATTTGCAAACCATCTAGTTGTCATAGTTACAGGATCAGTATGAAGGTTATAGGACTATCTATGTTGTGATTTTAATGAACCAAATTTCATATTTGAATTGTTTTCTTTTTCTTATTTTATTCTTCAAGAAGATTGAACTTTCTACTTCTCAAGCATTCATATTCAAAGATGGTGTTAATTCTTCCAAGTCCACAGATTTATCCACAAGTACAACTCAACATTACATTCATCACATAAGTTAGGTTTGTTTTGCATGGTCATTACAAGGATATTGTGGCATAAGTTAATTAAGCTGAGCCAATTATTTTATAAATTTATTTGATGAGTTTTGAAACTTAGACGATCTGACAATATAATCTTTGGACCAGATCTATAAATGTGGTTTTCCTTCACCACCTTATGTAATCATTTGAATATGTCATTTGATCTTTTTACATTATGATAACTCCATCTCATCCTCACTTTGATGGCATGGGACATCATTTTTTTCATGCACACTAGATTTAATGTGCCTCACCATACCACCTTAGCTCTGGTTGGAAACATCAGTTCATTCCATGTTTGAAATATCATTCTTTCCCATGTTTCAAATATTACTATGTCCCCTGTTTCAAAAATTACCTTCACCTTGACTAACTATAGATCTCAGAAAGACTAATCCCTCGACATTGACACAATAGGATGGGAAAACTTGGACCAATAAGGCAGTAGCCTTGGCCATCGGTGGCCCTTGAAGGTTTTCTTGAGTATAATGTTATTAAGTTGATTCTTTGAGTTGTGTTTGGTCAATTTAGTGATGTCTAAATTGCAACTTTTAAATGTCAGCCCGGGGCTCGTAAGCTGATGAAGTGAGGTGTACTGTATGTACTTAGGCAACTATTTCTTAAGCTTTTGTCGTTTTTAACTTTTTAAGTTTGTTTTCAAATATATCTTTCCTAATGTGATGTGATGGCAATGAAATAAAGCGAGTGAAGTGTGTGAGATTGTGATGAGCTTTTTATTACTTTGAACAAAAACTAAAATGAAATCAACTTTGAAAGGAAAATAAAGGCATCAAATAAAAGACTAATGACATTGGCCCAGTATCTCTGCTGCTGCAAGAAAATGAAGATGAAATCTATGTCAACTCTAGCTAAAAATAAAACTAAGTAATGTGAAACTAAAGTAAATCTACATAAAAGAAAGACTAGTCACAAATACTTTAACTTCTTCTTAACTTCTTGTCTTTTAACTGAATATATCATGTAAGAGACAATTAAAAATAAGCCAAGCAATTGTGAGTTCTTGAACAACTAAACCAAGTTGTGCTAAGTGATATTTTGGTCCTCAATGAAGATATTAATTAGGAAGAAGGAACCATCAATAGATAAACAACTTGATGTCTAAAAGAAAAAAGCAACTATGCAAATTAACTAAATGATAGTAAAGAAATAAAGGCTGCAAAACAAATAAGGTCAGCAACATAGACAAGATGATCACAAGTGTCACTAGTTGTGAAAAAGAAAAGAAAGAAATTGTCCCGGGCATGCCTAAGAAACATGCATAACACACTGATCAGTCATGAAAAAGTGTAGAAATGTAAACAAGCAGAATTCGAAATGTATATACAGCTATCAAAACACAGCAATCAAAGGCATTATATACATGAAATAAGAAAACGAAATGCAGGAAATTAAAAGGTATTGTACAGGCCTTTAGTAAACAGGGGCCCTCTGCCTACTCCAGCCGGTTCAAAGATCAATTACACGTGCAAATGGAAAAAAACAGTCTTCTCATATATTATGCATCAAAATATAAAGTACAGTGGGAGTTCAAAAGTACATAATAGCAGCTAATAACTAACTATCCAGCGTTCAAAGACGCTTTATTTATAACAGAGGAAAGCAAACTAACTTAACGAAATCTAAGCAATTCAAACAACTGTGTAAAAACACGTAGTCTTGCTGCGTCCTCGGATTTAGGCAACGGTCGTTGTGGGCATTCAATCCGCTGTTGGATTTATGTTTCCCACTATCTTCATGACTGAGGACGATGCCACCTGTTCTTTACGTGCTCTAAAACAGAACACACAGAGCCGTGCCACCGCCAATGACCTTTGTTGACCGAAGTTGCCTCCTCGTTGACCACGGGTTTTGATGACTGGTTTGGGTGATCTGGAGGGACACACACCATGTCCTTGGTTCCACGAACTT
>APFE030051249.1:13360-41731 GCA_000404065.3 Pinus taeda
ATAAGAGAAATACACGAGGGATGTATTTTAAGATTTTGACCTATTAATTTCAAAAATAAACAAGGGATAGATAGATAGATAGTATACTCTATATGGGTATATTTCAAAAATTGATGTTTGTATGTTTTTGCAGCCCAAACCACTAGATTCATGATCATGAACTTATATCCGAATTAACCAAGTTGTAGTGCATGTTGGATTCCTACTCAGAAATATTTAAATTCCAAAAAATATGTGTGCATTAATAATGCATGTGTGTTCTTGGTGTCAACAATGTATGGACACTTCTAGTACTAGGAGCTTGCACACATTCATGTAGCTAGTGACTTTAATACATGGAAAATCGTTGAGGTGGCTTTCGTAGGGTGGGGAAGGTGAGAGAGAGAGGGATGGAGGGGCCAAAGGAGAGAAAGAAGGAGAAAAGTAGAGAGAGAGCAGGGTGTGGGGAAGAATGATTTAGTGCGAATTGGTTGTGATGGGTTTAAGGAGGAGGGGAGGGTGAGAAAGGGAGGAATAAAGGGGCCAAGGAGGGAGAGAAAGGGAGATGTGGAAAAGAATGAGTTGGTGAGGGTAGAGAGTGTGTGAGAGTTAAAAAGTGACAAAGATTATGGAAGAGGGTCGGGAAGGGAGTGGAGGGAAGATATTTTTGGTTGACATGGGGAGGAAGAGAGAGACAAATTTGGAGGGGGGTGTTGTGAATGTCTGTATATGTGTGTGTGTGGGGGGGAAAGAGAGAGAGAGAGAGACTGTGCGAGTGAATGAGAATTTTGGAGGGAGAGAGTGGAGAGGGAAGAGAGAGGAAGGGTGGGAGATGGTGAGATGACACGAGGGAGAAGAGAATGAGAGAGGGGGAGGAAGTGAGGGAGGGAGAGATAGAGAAGGAAAAAAAGAGAGAGAGAGAGAGAGAGAGAGAGAGAGAGAGAGAGAGGGAGGGAGGGAGGTTGTTGTGAAGAACACACTAAGTGAGGGAGGGAGGAAGGAGGGAGAAAAGAGCATGGAGAATGAGAGGAAGAGGAAGAGGAAGGAGAAATGTGAGAGAGATAGATAAATATGGAAAGAGAGAGAGTGAGGAGGGAGAGAGAGAGAGGGGGGGGGGATTGTTGTGAATCACATACTGAGGAAGGGAGGGAGGCAGGGAGAAATAGAAGAAGGGAGAGGGAGAAGGGAGGTGGAGATAGAGAAAGGATGGAGAGTGATAGGAAGAGAGAGGAAGAGGGAGGGAGAGTGACGGAGGGTAGAGAGAGAAAGATAGTGGTTGGGGGGGGTGGGGGTTATGAAGTATAAACTAAGTGAGGGAGGGAGGGATAGAGAAATAAAGGGAGGGGGGTGCAGGAGGGAGAGAGAGAGAAGATGGAGAGTGATAAAAGAGAGGGGGCCAGGAGAGATAGGTAATATGGGGAGAGAGAGAGAGAGGTGGAGAGACGAAGAGATAAATAAGAAGATAGGGAGGAAATTGACGTGAGGGGTAAAGAGGGGGGCGAGAGAGGGGAAGAAGGGCGTGGGGGAGGGGCATTATTGTGAATTGCAGATTAAGGGAAGGAGGGAGGGATAATGAATAGAGGAAGGGGTGGGGGGAAGGGTGTGGGAGATAGAGAAAGGATAGAGAGACAGAGAGAATGGTGAGGGAGTTGTTATGAAGTAGAAACTTAGTGAGGGAAGGAGGGATGGAAAAATAAAAGGAGGGGGAAGGAGGAGGGAGAGAGAGAGTGGGGTGGAGAGACAAAGAGAGAAATAAGAAGATAGAGAGGAAAGGGGTGTGAAGGGAGGGGGGATAGGGGGAATAAGAGAGAGAGAAAGAGAGAGAGAGAGAGAGAGAGAGAGAGAGAGAGAGAGATGGGGGAGATAGGGGAGAGATGGGAAAGAGATAGATATGGAGAGAGAATGGAAGAACATAGAGAGAGAGGTGGAGATAGAGAGTGAGAGAGGACCAGGAGAGAGAGAGAGTGTTGGGGGAGAGAGGGATATATATGTAGGCAGAGAGAGAGAAGTAGAAAAAGACAGATATACAAATATGTAAATAGAAATAAACAAATAGAAAGTGGGGAGAAGAGAGAGAGAGGGAAAGAGTTATACATAGAGGAGAGAGAGAAGGCGAGAAGAGAGAGAGGGATGAGTGAACAAATAGACAAGAGCCTACTAATAAAGCAAGCATGGATGCCACCAGATTTCTCCACCTACACTGTGAGGAATTTTCATGTCTCTTAGTCTCTTAGTCTTTATTGCAATTCACATTTTGATCTAGTGATCACTAGGTCATAAATCGAGACTCCACCATCTGGGCTTTACCGTATATCCCACCATTAATGGGAAAGGATTCCTAGGCCTAATCAAGGGAAACCACCTCTAGGATTTACTGTATATCCATCCATTCATCAATCGACGATTCCTAGGCCCACTGAGGCAACACAAAATCTGGATTTACTGCAACCAACAAATCGGTTCAAGGTTTACTAGGCCATGTGTTCTATTTTTCATAGATCCACCTCACTCAGCTTCGAATGCATTCGGAAATCCAGCTCAACCAAAACATGAGAACCCCATCACACCATGGCTATTCGGAAATGGAAAGACTAGGCTGAAAACATTGTGACCTTGCAAAACCCATGTAATAACAACAAAGAACCACATGCAATACCATGCATTCCAAATATATCAAGGAAAACACACATGCCAATTGATGCCTGCAAATAATCTTTTTGTAGCTACTTGATCCTTCTCTTCCATTCTTGCTCCTTCCTTCCTCTTGCCTTCTTTTCCTTTTCTTGATCAAATGCCAAAGTGCTCCAAGAAAACTCTAAATGTCCAAGAGAGAATGAGAGAGAGAATAATGAGAGAGCTCCAAAACTGTATTGATAAAAGGTACCAACTGTTCCTCAAATTCCTTTTTATTGATTAGGCCTCTATTTTCTTCATTTTTCCATTATTTTCCTTAATTTTCTTCCTCACGTGCAATCTGTGACATTTCACCTTCTTTTTCTCCTAATTTCCATTATTTTCATAAATAAATGTGCTAAAAATGCCATTTTTCCTTTCCAAAGCCTTAGCCATTTCCTTTGCCAATTTCCTTAGCCATAATAAACCAAATGAACACCCACACTAGGATGTTTTTCCCAACATTCAACTTGGAATAAGTTTCTTGTCAACTTTGGTTATTATTTTTCCTTTATTAACTTTTATTACATGGAATTTTCACTAGGGCTATTACAGAACCCTCCCCCTTGGGGGACACCATCTTCGGTGTTCAACCACACCTATACCTCAAACAAACTACTGAAAAGAAAACAGATTTCCCATGGAGGTTTATGACATAGCTCGATGCAGTATTTACAATGATTATCGTGTTTAAAATTAAACCAAGATGACAACATAACAACATAAAAACTATAAATAGCCCCAAGGGTTAGCTCAACAGGTTGAATCCCCGTTGTTAAAGTACCTTGCTGACTGGGAGGTCATAGGGTCAATTCTCCTCGATGCCCTTGGGGTTAGGCTCAGCTAGTAGGCCGCAGGGCTTGATCCCCTTCGGGCTTGATCAACTCAGTTCTTTCCTATGGGAAAAAAACATAAAAACTATAATGACATGATACCCATACCACTTATTGGAGCTTTATAACATAGCTCATGGCGGTATTTACATCCATAAACATATGTACATATATAAAAACATCACGCAAACATATTCCAAAACATATACCAAACATCATACCAAAACTTATTTTCCTTAACTGACAAATAATAAAGGATATATAGCCCACATCTAATCTGCCATCTCCCATATAGCTTCATCAGGCTCAAAGTGCTTCCGTTGCACTTTAACCTACTCGTATGCTCGGTTGCGGAGCATGAGCACCTTTCTCTGTAATATACACTGAGGTTCTGGCTGGAATTCTCATTCTAGTTCCAATTGCAATACAGACCAGTAAATCACATGATCAAAATATTTAACATACTTCTTAAGAAATGACACATGGAAAACATCGTGGACTTTTACTGTCAAAGGAAATGCCAAGTTGATAGGCTACTGGTCCTATCCTCTCAATAATCCTTAAAGATCCACAAAACCATGGTGCCAACTTGGCACATGATCCAATCCGCAAGGAGCTCTTCTTTGGTTTGATGCACAAGTACACATGTTCCCACACTTGGAACTCGTTGAACATCCTATTCTAGTTTGCATAGCTCTTCTTCCTATCCTATGCTGCTTTCAAATTCTTCTTAATTACCTTCATTTCTTGTTCCATGTCTGTCAACATGTTTGGTCCAATCAACACCTTGTTAACAAGATCACTCCAACTTATGGGAGTATTTCAACTCCGCCCATACAATGAACTCATCTTCAAATATTCATGATACCAATTGTTCTAAGTGAACTCTACCATTGGAAGGTACTCTTCCCACTTTCATTGTTGATGCATCATGTACATCCCCAACATGTCCTCCAATATCCTATTGACCCTCTCAGTCCATCCTTCTGTCTGCGGATGATAAGTTGTACTGAAGTCCAACTTTGTGCCCAAACCTACAAACAACTCCTTCCAAAACTTGGAATTGAACTTTGCATCCCTATCTGACACAACATTCTTTGGAACACCGTGCAATCTAACCACATCTCTAATGAGTATGTGTGCTACATCACTAGCTGAGAATGTAGAATTCATTGGAATGAATTGTGCAACCTTCGTCAATGTGTCCTCCATGTTGTCTCACTATCCTCGACAATCCTGTGATAAATTCCATGGAAATGACCTCCCATTTCTATTCTAGAATTGCAATGGACTCTAGCAGTCCACTTGGGTGCTTACACTCTGCCTTTGCCTGCTAAAAATCGAAGCACCTAGCCACAAACTCTGCTACATCCTTCTTTAGATTCAATAAATAATAAAACTTGTTCACTGCAGTCAATGTCTTTTGATAGCCTGGGTGACATGAATATGGTTTCTCATGAAACTCCTTCAATATCACCTTCTTGATCTCACTGTTGTCTTGCACATATATCTTGTCTCTAAATCTAACCGATCCATATGTCATGAGACAATAATCCATATCCTATGCACCTGCATCTGTACTTGTACCTATACCACTACCTATACCTATACATGTACCACTACTTGTACCTGTACCTATACTCTATTGCAACCTATGAACAATCTCCATATACCTGTCATCATGCTAACCTACCTACAAGATCCTATCTCGTAGATCTATCCCATTGGAACTCATAGCTGCTATATGATTTACTTGTATTCACCTGCTAAGAGCATCTACGACTCTGTTCTTCTTCCCTTTGATGTATATGATCTCAAAATCAAACTCACTCATCGTGGCTAACCATCTAGCTTGCTTGGCATTCAGATTTGACTAGTCAAAAAAAATATATGGACCCACTGTGATCACTCATCAATACAAACCTCCTACCAAAAAGATAGTGCCTCCACATCTTCAATGCATGTATGATTGTTGCCAACTCAAGATCATGTGTGATATATTTCTGCTCGTGCTCATTCAGTTTTCGTGACTCATAGCATACTACTTGTCCTTATTGCATAAGGAATCCACCAAGTCCTCTCTTGCAAGCATTTGTACATAGTACAAATTCTTTGTCCAGATCTGTAATATTCAACTCTGGTGCATGTATCAATGACTGCTTGAGTTGCTCAAAACTAGCCTCACACTCCTTTGTCCATTCAAACCTCTTACCCTTCCTATGCAATGATGTAATAGGATAATCAATCTGTGAGAAGTTGCTCATGAACCTCCTATAATAACCTACAAATCTTGTGAAAGATCTCACCTCATCTACATTCCTATTAGTTTCCAACTCCATGATAGATCTTATCTTCTTTGGATCCATTTTTATTCCCTCTTTAGAGACAACACGTCCCAAGTAATGTACCTTAGTCTGAAAGAAATTGCACTAGCTAAGCTTAGCATACAACTGATGCTCTCTCAACAACCTCAACATTGCTGCCAAATGTTCGACATTCTCTTCCTCATTTTTAGAATATACCAATATGTCATCAATGAACACAATAACAAGCTTGTCCAAAAAGGGACACAACACAATTAATCAAGCACATAAAGGTAGCTAGAGCATTAGTCAAACCAAATGGAACTACAACAAACTCATAATGCTCGTACTTGGTCCAGAAAGCCATCTAATAAATGTCCTCCTCTTTAATGTGTACTTGATGATATCTAGATCTCAGATCAATCTTCGAGAACACTCTTGCTCCCTTCAGCTGATCAAATAATTCGTCAATCCTTGGCAATGAAAACCTATTCTTGATGGTCAGTTTTTTCAACTACATGTATTCATTGCGCAATCTGAGAGTACCATCCTTCTTCTTTACAAACAATACCAGTGCACCCCAAGGTGATACACTTGGCCTAATGTATACCTTGTCCAACATTTCCTTCAATTGCAGCTTCAACTCTACCAACTTTGGAGTGCTCATCCTGTAAGGTGCTTTTGATGTTGGAGCGGCCCTTGGCACCAAGTCAATAGAAACGTTTACTTCCCTATGAGGTGGAAACTCTAAAATATCTGTGGGAAACACATCTTGAAACTATTGTAGAACTAAGTACCTACTCAAAACATCAACATCCTCAACTTCCTTACCTTTGTCTTTTTTTTTTTGTAAGTCAGATAATTATATTAAAAGAGTAAAAAATATTTACATCGAGTCTGCACAGGCAGACAATGACCAGGAAACCTTCTTACAGTTTCGCTAAACAGGGACGGAAGAGACGGACTTCCCCGATGCAAAAAGATCATAGACAGGTGGGACAGAAAGCCGGGAGGTCACCACGCAGGGCGGCAAAGACTAGACCACAGATTTATCATTGAGGGATGACAAAAAAGCATGATATCCGGGGCCCATTGGCAGCCGAAACTGAAAGCACAAAATTGCCATAAGGACCATGACCCAGAAGAAACAGACATAAACCCGGACGCATCAGATGACACTAGAGGATATAGGGCCAACCAGAGGAGGACCGAGGACGCCAAAACTGTGCCATGAAGATTCTGGGGCCTAAGGAAACCCATCCATGCGCGGGAAGCCGCCCAGCCTGCTAGTGATGTCCAGTCCCACGTCGAGGACATGCCTGTCCACTTTGTCTTGTAAATCCTGCATGGAACTGAAATTCTGGGCATCCTTCATCTTTTGTTCCTGCACCAGTGGGTCCGGGCTGATAGTTTGCCTGAGCAACCTGATGAGCAATGTAAGCTTCTTGTTGACTAACTCTACCCCATCCTGGATGGCCGAGAGTCTGCGTTCCATTTGCTCCTGGTTGGCGGAAGAAGAACCAGGAGGACCGCTTGGGGAGGGTCGCTCCTTCTCCACGTTCTGCTGAGCAGCGTCCTTCATGTCCACGGCTTTCGCCAGGAGGGTTTTCATCCTCCAACTTTCCGCTTTGGTGCGCACGAACTGGGTTGTTCGTTTCGCTGGGGTACCTGGGTCGCATATCCAATCGACTTCCTCAGTGATTTTTCCATCTTGCGTGGTTTCTTCTTCTTGCTTGATTTTAGCCTCAAGCTCAGCGATCTTCCGTTTGCTTCTTGAAGAGGCCCTGGTGACATACATGCTTTGCACATTGCGCAGATCCTGGGCCGCTCCTGCGCATCTGTAATTAGGAGCATCCATACTGAAACTAAGCTCTCTGAAATTACACTGCTTAGTTTGAAACTGCTCACTACTGATACTGATCGAGCTGAGGGCAGAAGTGGTGAAATCCTCGGGCGATCTTCCTGTTAAATAGATTGAAGCCTTGGCAGGCTCCCTAGAATGGCTTGCCATGAGGCCAGGAGACGTGGTACTAAGGCAATTAATAATGGGGGTGTACACACGAATCCTATAATCCTTTCTTCCAGGCGCAGTATAATTTCTGATTGACTTGCTTCTGATCTCGGAATGCCTGTACTCGCTTCTCAAACGGTTAATACGGATAACCTTGTGGCATAATCTTTGATGATGGTTCCCATACCTGCTTTTGCTTCGTGCTAAGCGCCTCCGCTTCGTCTGTCCAATCCTCTCGTAAATGTAATGGGGTTCCGGTTTATTGTACCTGCTTTCTGTTCGACGGAGCCGGTAAGGAAGACCAAAACCGGTTAGGCTCAGTCGGTGGTGTTCACGTCCTGCTGAGCCAACTGTGCACATCTGTCTTTCAGACTTTGACAGTTCACCTCCTCCCAACAGCTGTCCCAACTACTTCCCTGGCTATCGTCTCCACAGTTTGCCAGGTAATCCGCCACTTTGTTAGCTCGACGTCGGATCACCTAGAAAACCGTGCCCTGCATACCGCCCAAGAGTTCCTCGATACTTTCAGTGACCTTTGCTAATCTCCAATGTTTGATTGCTTTGTTGGCTCTAATGCCTCTCTGTAGTTTCTGCACAATGGTAATGACCAGTGAGGAGTCCCCCTCCGCAATTAAATTGTGGAAATTCCAGGATTTAGCTATTCTGAGGCCATGTTCCAGGGCAGCAAACTCCATTTCATTATTAGTACTTTCCCCTAGCGCTCTGTAGTAGATGTGCAGAATATCTCCCTTCTGATTGCGGAAAACGCCTCCAATTCCAGCCGAGCCTGGGTTGCCCCGCGAAGCCCCATCAAAATTCAATTTAAGCCCTCCATCCGGTGGACATTGCCAGGAATCGCATAAGGAAGATTGAGGGGTGCCTTGAGGCAAAACAGAGTTATGACCACCAACATCCAGGCGGAAGTTTTTAAGAATTCGCAGATCCAGAGCTGTGGGTTTCTCACTAACGTGTGTTCTGCATTTAGCCTGAATCAGTTGTTGGATGTTGGAAAGGATGCTGTCTTTTGAGAAATTGATGTTCCTGAACTCATCTTGGAAAATCCGTCGATTACGCTCCTTCCATATAGACCAGAGGAGAAATCCTGGAGCCGATTTCCAGATGCTATTGACTCTTTGCGTTCCTGAAAAATTCGTTCTCCAATTCAGAATAGTATTGTGAATTGAGTCTAATTGTCGGTCCGAGCTGCTAAGGAGGCCTTCCATCCATCTTCATAGTTGAGTTGCCCAATCGCAGGTGTTGAAGAGATGGTTTAGAGATTCTGGTTCTTCAAGACACATGGGGCACCAGGAAGGTCCAACAAATCCTTTCTTATGTAGATTGTCCCAGGTTAGGGTTTTGTTTCTCATTAAAAGCCAAAGGAAAGTCCTAGTTTTGGGCCATAAGAGATTGTCCTAAACTTTGCTGCTCCATTGCTGAATCTCTCCCTGTTCGTCCTTTTCTAAGATGTTCCTGGCTTCTTTCAGAGAGAAGTTTCCATTTCCTTTGAGACCCCATCTGAGTTTGTCATTCTCTTCCGTTTTCCTGATTTTTCTTTTTAGGATGCTTGCATTTAAAATTTGAGCGGTGTGATTGTTGTCCTCTGAGTGCTCACTGTTGAAGTTGATCCAATCCCTCCAGTTATCGTCTGTGCTGTGTTGTTGCCAATATTGATTAACTGTGTATTTGCCTTGGGCTTGATGAGCTTGCTTTATATTTAGCAGTTCAGGAGAGTCGAGTTTGGGCCTCTGGTGCCAGGCATCCTCCCAGAACAGTGCCAGCCTGCCATTACGAATTTCCCAAAAGCTATTTTCCTGGACGAGATTTTTGTTCCGCTTGGCATGATTCCATATAGGAGAGCCATCCGGGGTATCCTGCAGTCTAATGAGGTCCTGAGTGTCACAGTCTGGGACATATTTTTCTTTCCAGTGCTTGGCCCAGGGTAGAGTGGGGTTTTCAATCCACCTCCACCATAATTTGGCACCACAAGTGCGGTTGATAACCTCTGGATCAACAAGATTCAGCCCTCCCCTAGATTTTGACATGCATAATTTATCCCAAGCAACGAGAGCCCACTTTTTCTTCTCGCCATTTCCGCTCCAGAGGAAAGATCTCTGGATATTTCTGATTTGCTGCAGAATCCCTTTGGGAGCAGGGAGTAAAGAGAGGAGATAATGAGGGATGGCTTGGAGGACGGCTTTGGTTAAGACTAAACGGCCTGAAAGATTAAGAGCCCGGAAGGTCCAATGAGAGCATTTCTTTTTTAGGTTGGTGAGGATTCCTTCCCAGAGCTCTTTCTTCCAGGGTTTGAGAGAAAGAGGAGCACCTAAGTACTTCGAAGGAAGGGAGCTGATCCTGAAGCCTAGAAGCCGAGCTAGGTGAGATTGGACAGTAGGGTGGGTGTTGAAAAAGAAAATAGTAGATTTAGAGAAGTTTATGTCCATACCTGAGGCTTGACTGAAAAAGTCAAGAATCTCCCTGTAAGCAACCGCCTCCTTAACTGTGGGAGTACCATGTAACATAGTGTCATCAACAAATTGTTGGTGCGTGGTGGCCCGGAGCGATCTAATGGGCTTGAGACCATGAATTTTACCTTCCACTTGCTTCTTAGCTATGGTTCGACTGAGACCTTCCATAAGGATGATGAAGAGGAAGGGAGATAATGGATCCCCTTGTCTGATTCCTCTTGAGGGGGCGAAAAGATCAGAGGGAGCTCCGTTGATGAGGATAGAGTATCTAGGAGATCTGATAAGTGCCATGACCCATTTTATCCAGGTGCTACAGAAGCCAAACGCCTTTAGAACTGCCTCGAGGTACCTCCAGCTAACTTTGTCGTAGGCCTTGGACAAGTCCAGTTGCATAAGCATACCTGCAATTTTCCTTGAGTGCAGGGAATGGATCATCTCCTGAGCCAGAAGAATGTTGTCGAAAATCTGTCTGCCTTCCACGTATCCCGATTGTTCTTCCGAGATGATGCCCGAGAGTATCGTTTTCAGTCTACTGGCTATTACTTTTGATATAATCTTGTATATGACATTACATAAGGCAATGGGTCTGAATTTGTCAGGGGTTTTGGCTTCTTCAGTTTTGGGTATGAGGGCCAGAAAGGTGGAGTTGAGGGATTTGAGAATAGTTCCCGACCGTCTGGAATCTTCCACTGCTTCCCATACATCCTGTTTAACAGTGTTCCAACATGCCTTGTAGAAATTAATAGTGAAACCATCTGGCCCAGGAGCTTTATCGTTGGGCATGCTTCTGATGGCTTCTTCTGTTTCCTCCATAGTGATCTTCCTGCAAAGGGCCCAGTTTTGATCTGCAGTGATGATTCTCGGGATGGCTTCCGTCAGATCCTTGATAGCGTTTTCCCTGTTTATATGAGGTTCCTGAGAAATCAGCTTGAAGTGATCAGTGAGCCGAGCAGATATTTCATTATGATTTTTTAAAATTTCCCCTGTATTACTTTTCAGTTCTAGAATTCTGTTATTGTTTCTGCGGTCTAGCGCTGATCTATGGAAGAATTTTGTATTCATTTCCCCTTCTTTTAGCCATTGAATTCTTGATTTCTGTTTCCATAGGGTTTCTTCTTGAGCACATCGGCTATGCCATTGCTGCGAAAGCATTCTTTCCTGCTCCAAGGCTTCCACACTGAGATTCCCTGCTATTCCTTGTTTGTGGAGCTGCTCCATCTTGTTCTCGAGAATTACTTTCTCCTGGAAGATGTTCCCGAAGACATTTTTGTTCCATTCTTTTATGTGTTGTTTGGTTAGTTTGAGCTTCCTTTGGAGATTGAACATTTTGGATCCCTTCCCCTCCAAAGGTTCCGACCAGCATTTCTTTATCATCTCCTGAAAATTTGGGTGATCCAGCCAAAACTTTTCAAACCAGAAGGGTTTGTTCCTGGGGGTGCTGGAAACTTCCACCATGAGCGAGATCGGCCAATGATCTGAACCCCCACTGGGTAGGATGTCTGACTCAATTGTGGTGCCGTCCATTAATATGCTTTCTGAGATTAAGAATCTGTCCAGGCGGGAGGCTATGAGGTTGTCACCTCCCCTTCGATTGTTCCAAGTAAAAGAGCCCGATTTGGGGAAAACATCTACTAGCTTGGTTGACTCAATGAAGGAGACGAAAGCTTCCGCATCTCTACCCAGTTTTCTAAGGCCTCCTTTCTTTTCCAACAGGGTGGTAATCATATTGAAGTCACCCCCAAAAATGCATTTCGAGCTTGGATGCCTTCTGATAATATTATGTAGTGTATCTAAAAAGGATAGCTTATCTTCTAATTTCTGAGGACTATAAACATTTATGCAGAGGAAGGAATTAGAGTTACCGATGGGTTGGAAGACAGTTGCCAAGAAGTGCTTGTTGGCTTCAGTTGAGAGCATCTGGATGTTCCTTGCATCCCAGATGGTGGCGAGGCCTCCTTCTCTCCCTTGACTTTCAATCTCTATGATCTCCATATGGGTACCCAGCTTTTTGCCTAACGTGTTGATATTGGAGCTGTTACACTTTGTTTCTTGAAGAAACATGATTTCTGGATTGTGACATTGAATCTTCCTCTTTAAAATCCTGTGTTTTGCCTGGCTGTTAAGCCATCTGGCATTCGACGATATTATCTTCATGTAAAAACTTATATTCAAAGGAAGAAATCGAAGGCTGTGAGTGCCTTCATTTTCCCTGAGTTTAACATGATCATGCCTAGCTCTTGTAATGCTTCCCCACTTGTCTTTCGCCCTCTTCTTCTCTTTTTTTTGGAGCTTGGAGTCTTCCATAGGGGGCTTTTTGCATGAGAACTGTAACCTTTCGCTACACCTAGCTTGCTTTTCTGCCTGTCCATTAGAGCTTTTTGCCTAGCTATGAAGAGGTCATTAACTATTCTGAGCTCTTCCTCCGATGCGTTTTCTATCCCGTTGGCTTTCCATTTTTCGGCCATTGCTGGGAGATTCAGACCTTCTCTTGCTAGCGCGTTTTCCCACTCTTGATCTTCGCTACCAGCATCACTAGTTAACATATCCGCGTCTTCCCCCGTATCCTCTGTTCTTTCCTGCATTTGAACCTCGTCAGTGAAGTTCCCATCCTGCATGTCCTTCTCTGTGGACATGATTTTTCCTTCAGGCTCTGCTTTTGAGGTTGGAGCTTTGTGCTTTTCTTCTGAATCCGTTTCCGGGTCAAGGATTGCAAACGAATTGTTATGGGCATTTCTTGTTCCATTTCCTCTGATGTTCTTTCGTCTATTTGCTCTGTGTTTGGACTTGGGTTTGAGGAACGCTTCCGAGTCTTTTTGGGTCTGGACTGGAACTGAAACTTGCTCCTTCTTTAGCTGTGGACAATCCCGAAGTAGATGCCCATGTTCATGGCATTTTCGGCAGCGGAAGGGAATCTGCTCGTAGTCAATATCCTGGAAATACTCCTCGTCCCTATATTCCAACCAGATTCCTTCGTGAAGAGCTCCGGAGACATCCATTTCAACACATATTCTGGCATAAGACGTGTATCTTTTCTGGAGAGTTGCTTCAGAAGCTTTGACGAAGGTGCCGAGTTTGTCACCAATTTGTTTCAAAGCTGTTGGACTCCAATAGTCTATTGGAAGAGAAAAGAGACGAATCCAGACTGGGACTTGGGTGAAGGATTCCTTCTCCGGAGCAAAATTAGGCTTCCAAGGTCTCATGTACAGGCCTGCTGAAGCCATGAAATACGGACCACCCTCGAAAATGCGATCCTTGTCTTCTAAGTTGGAGAAGACCACAGTGAAGAAGCCTTTGGCTCCTAAGTGGAGCTGAACATCCCCTCGGGGCATCCAGTGCAGTTTTATCCATTGACATAAAGCTTTTTCCAGTGGCCATATGCTCATGAATTTGCAAATGATGGCGCGTTCCGTCATGTACTCCCTGTAAGCTTGGATTTCTGGGTCCGTGATGATCACGCATAAAATTTTGGTCTGTTTTGGCTTGCAGGCCCCATTGCTTGGAGAAGCAATGATGGGGTTTGAAATGGGTTCCTCCTCCTTATCCGGCTCTCCTTGTTTGTTTCCCGTTAGCTCTCTTTCCTCATGCCCTTGTCGTTTCCTATTTTCTGAGGGCTTGTTTATTACATGGGTTTTGTCTTTAGTGCCTGTCAGGTTATCAGTTTCTGGGCCTGTGCCCTTTCTTGCTTCCTTAGTTTTGTTAGTGTTTCCTTGGGATTGAACCCTGTCTCCACTGTCATGTTGGTTACTGTTCCTTATCCCTATTATTCTGACTCCCTCTTTCCTCTCACCATTGTGCTTCTGAAGAACTATTTGCTTGAAAGAAGGGGCCCCACTGGACCCCTCCGCCTCCATGGTACTGGACAACCACTGACCCCGACGAGTCAGGGCTGCAAGGCGAGAAAATACCGCCTCCAGACCCGCGAGGAGCCCGCAAGAAAAGGAAACCTAGCCGTGAAAAACACTCACGGACCACAAAGCTGCAGTCATAGAGGTGAAAGAGAAATGCAGCAGGACGCCAAGAAGTCAAAACCTAACAGCCGCCATGAGAGCCGAGTCGCCTGTTTGGGAATTGATCGAAACTTCCTTACCTTTGTCGTTAGAAATATGCACTGCAAATAACCCACACCCTTTCCCGCGACTGCACTTTTCCCGCATCGCTGTCACCATCCTAACTGATGTGCCCTTCTTCTTTCCCTGTAAGACTCTTGGTTCTCTATTGTCATCCAAGAACTCATTGGATTTTACATAATAATCCACCTTGGTCTTGTGAAGGTATAGCCAGTCCATACCCAATAAAATCAGTTTATAAATGATGTTACATAGTGATATGGGCCTGAATTCCTTGAAAGTGTTAGGGGATTTATTCTTTGGAATCAATGCAAAGTCACATTTACAACCCCAACAACTTTCTTTTGTCATGATTCCTCCACCATATTTAATAGGTTCGGGCCCATGATGTAAAAAAAGTGTATAAAGATATCAACAGACCATCCATCTAGCCTTGGGGACTTTTCTTTCATCAAAAAAGATTTAAATGTTTACACTACAACACCTCCACAATACGTGACTCTGTATTACTTTTAACCTTTTATTAATTTTTAATTGAGTTGACATATAATTGTTAAATGTTAAACATTTACTTCTACACATCGGGCCGCTATATTGGGTTGTAGATCTCCAAACAAATAATATTAATTTCTATTAATGCTTGGTAAATGTGAACTTAAGATGGATCTATGCTAGTTTTGAGAAATAAACTAATAAAATGTTTTAAATTTTACATGTCAACTAACATAGAGTGAATTCAACTAACATCAAATAAATTACCCTTGATATAACATCAATAATATTATTTTTGCATGCCCTTTGTGAGCAGTGGAGGAATTATATCTCTCCTGCATGCTAAAAAATAAACTATTTGTTTTTTTTCTTTTACTTTTAATTGCTTTATGTTTCTATATAAAGTTAAGTAAAATTAAGATGGAAATTGAAAATTTTTATTTATGGCACAGATTGTTTTCTTTTTTATATTACTATTTTTGTTATTCAATAATATTATTTTTACCTCCTATGTCAACTTTAAAATGTATTTTTTTTTTTACTTACAATTATTTTATTTCTCTGTATAAAATGAATGTAAAATTAAAATGGAAATTGAAGATTTTAGGTAAGATTGACATTATTTTTATTTTTATTATTTATTATTTTGTTAATTTAAATATTATTTCATTATCTTTTTCTAGAGCTCTATACACAATAATTCTAATACAATATAACAATTAAATAAATACAATTGAATATATATTCTTTGCAAATCTATTAGTAAAATATAGTTATATCTGTTATAAACATTTTTAAAAGGTCCAAAATTTAACATGAGAGATTTCTTTTTTAAATTTTGGTCAAGTTCAATGAGTGATTAAACTATTTTGGTAATTATTAATGATTTTTTTTTTTTTTTCTATTTACTGAATGGAATTGGCAATTGAAGCCATACATGATCAAATAAAAAAAAAACTCATATTATTTTGAATAACATATTTATATGTTTGGCTAAATAAATTACACTATTAAGGATTTAACTAACTCGTTTATGTGAGTCCTGGGATTATTGATACAATTAACCTGTGGTTTGGACCTAGGAACTTCTATGTTGTCAAAATCATTAGGGATCACACCAAACCTAGGTCAAACTAGATCTTAATATGGTTGATTTATTCCCCATATAATGCCTTAACAAATAAAAATAAGAATCAATCAATGTAAAATGGTGGAAAATCTCCTAAAATGTAAAACTAGCATTGATCTATGTTAAATAAGGATCTAACATGCACCAAGTGGGATCCAATTTCTTCACCTACAGTTTTTTTATGAACTGACATTATTTAAATATTTTGTATAGTTAATTTTTTTTTTAATTATTTGGGTGGATATGATAAAAGATTTAACTTTAATGACAGAAGGACATCATTACACATCATAATGGGGTGTAGAATGAACCTCTCCGCTCAACCATGAAATTAAATAATATCCTTCTTAATACTTAATTAATTTAATATTAAAATAAATTATACTAAAGTATATTTATACATTCAAAAATAATAACAAATATAAATTTTATAAATTTATATTAAGAAAAGTATTAAATAATAATAAAAATATTTAAAAAAATATAAACCATATTCATTTGATTAATTAACCAAATCCAAAAAACTTGTGTAATTTGATTACACAAATTTACTCCAAATTTGAATAATTTAATTATCACTACTTTATCAAAACCATAAATATGAAAAATGTTTTCACTCACTTTAAAGTATGTTCCCAAAATTATGACCTTTTAGCATTTTGATTATATAAATTCAAGTTTACTATTTTATGAAATAACCCAAAACATTTTTATAAAATAACCAAACAAAAATATAGCCTTATTTCCTTTCGAAAGAAGATAGTTTACAGAGAAAAGTCCTATATTCTTGCAACCTAATTTGAAGCTTTATCTAATATACCTTCTTTCCATGGATTCAATGCAAGTTTCTGGTCGATTTTCCCCAGTAAAACTGTGAAGTCATATTGAAACCATGACTAAATAAATTAAAATCCAGTCAATTTGCCCCTGTAAAACTGTGAAGATTTATTGAAACCATGAATAAAATCTGATTGATTTGCCCCTGTAAAACTGTGAAGTGATATTGAAACCATGACCAAATAAATTAAAAGCCCTGGCTATTTATGTTGAACTTTATCTAAAATGCATCCATTTTATGGCTTAAATGAAAATTACTAGTCCATTTGGTCCAGTGAAAGTGTTAGTTTTCAGGTTGAAACCTTAAATACTTGATATAGAAAAACCCCAGATCTGTATCCTTAACTAAGTCAAAAACCATGGGTAATTGATAATTAAGTGGAAGCACTATAGAAGACAGACTTTCTCATCTCTAGATTTAGTGAACAGGTTTCCTCGCCCCTCTTCGTTGGATTCGTGTGATATACAAGCAATAGTTGTCGAAGCTACCCGTGTAACATCTAAAGTTAGCTTACCAATCCAAAAAAAAAAATATTTACTTTGCAATTATGTCCATTATGTGATTATCGTATTTATGAAGTCCCTAGACTTGACACTTACCAACCTCTGTCACAAGCTTGCTCTTTCTCTGTGTCTGTCAGTTCTTTCTGATAGCCAACTCCTGGTGAACCAATGGTGAACCTACTGAGATCTTTCACGCTCTGACGACCTTCTCAACGGCATCCACGCCTTACACGGTCTTGGTGTCCCTTCGATCCTTTGGCGAACTTCCTGTGAACTTCGGATGAAAGCACAGAGAGAACTACTATCACATCGGACTTCTATAAATGCACAAAGATACTCAAATAAGAGAATGGCATACTCATTTTATTTTTATAATAAGAAAATCTTTACAGAATGCTCTCAGAGCTTTTACAGAGATTGATTCTATGCAGAAACAAACAAGTCTTGCTTTTACCGGACTTTTCACAGCTTAATCATAAGCAAGTTACTACCGGATGCTTCTGGCAAGATATAGGCTCTGTATCAGAATCAAACTTCACACCCAAGACTTGACTCTTCTAATGGTTCGGCCACTTTAGGTTCTTACCAGTGCCGAGCACACTGATACGCAGGCTTCTCGAACCAATCTAAAGACTTTGAGTGATTACTCGTGATGCAAGCAGATCGGACTGAATGTCCGCAGATGCAAAGCAGGAGAACACTCGACTCCAAAACACACACAAGATTGCCTAAGACTTGATGCCCAATAAATGAGCCTTACCCTTCTTTATATAGCATGTGAAGGGGGGACAAACATTACTGTTGGTCAGACTGAAAAGACCTAAAGAATCATTTCTTTTTCAGCCTTTATCAAAGCGACGTCCGTACAAATATTCGGGCTAGGCCGACTAATTGCTTTCGGGTAACGCATGTGATATTGTCTGTAAAGTAGATCCTTGTACCTAAAGTAAAAGCAGACTCATGACCAATTACACAGTGGATACTTTTGTACAAAAAGTCCACAAGAAAAGACTAAAAGGGAATATTTACAATGTGGATGCTTTTGAACAGTAAATCCCATGGGAACACTGATCACAATTAAGCCCTTGTGATTGGTACTTATTCAAAATAAAGTTAAGTCAGGGAATCTTTCCCTTTTGTAAAGCAAATCATCACATGCTTTGGTGTATATTCTCCGGACTATCATTGGCTTCCCCAATATGATCTGGTGTTGGACTTTGGTTAGCACACACCACTCCAAATGATCTACCATGTATTCTCGGAGAGAATAATTGGTCATGTGGAAAGGGTCCCATTCTTTGGTTGTCATCTCTCTGACTGTGTTGTAGATGCGATGGTAGCAATCTCCAATGTTATGATCAAAGCATCTTTGACAGTGTCTTCTTTGATATCCTTCATGATACACAGGGTCCATGGCTATCCTGTTGACACCATAGTCTATCCACCAGTTTTGGAACCATTCGCACTGCAGATTATTCTGAGAGGCTGCCATTGTGCTAAACTTCAATTTTGTATAATGTGTATCTGTTTTATCATCGACATTCATGAAGTCCCACCATAACTTTTTATAATCTGGAAAGTTGTAAACTGTATCCGGGAATATTACCTTAGGATCATCTCTTGGCCATCTTGCACCTGGTTGGACTTGTGGATGATTTACCCATAGATCTCTGGTACGATAGATACAGAAGTATGCTCCATAGGTCTTGGTATTACTATCTCCCTGGTGTCCAATCCATCCAACATCATGGAAATTTGATTCTAAGGCTTCTCTTGCTGTCCTTGCATCAGCTTTGGCTTTAGTATATATCATGTCATGAATCCATTTTCTGCCTTTTGGATATACTCTTTTTTCTGGCACATAGTGTTGAAGATCTGTATGAGGCTGGAGGTCTGCATCAAGAACTTTTGTATTCCGTAATTGCCATGTAGGCTTCCAGTTGTTTTTGTATGTATCCCAATCTTGATTATCTGGGATAGTCCTCAAGACTTCACACTTCTGACTTTGATCCCATTCGGTGACAACCATCATGACCTGTGTAGCTCCTTTTTCAAGATATTCTCTACTGAGAAAATCAGGGAGGCAATTCTGTTCTCCTTTGATGTGCTCAATAGAGAAATCAAAATTTGCGAATAATGCTTGCCACCTAGAGAATTTCGCTTCTTCTGGTTTTTTGATGTCTTTGGCCAAAACTTTCTTCATTGCTGAAGCATCTGTTCTGAGAAGGAATGGTTTATTTATGAGATAGACTGCAAATTTACTAATACAGTTCCAAGCAGCTTTTACCTCTCTTTCAATAACAGAGTATTTTTGTTCAGTTGGGTTCCAAACCCCTGAGGCAAACTGAACTATTTGTTCTTCTTCACCAATCCTCTGCTTCAAAATTCCACCCCAACCTATGTCACTGGCATCAGATTCTACAATTTTAAATGCCTCATCATCAGCAATGTATAGAATAGGTAAAGATTTTACCTTTGCCTTGATTTCTCGAACTGCTCTGGTGTGCGCGTCTGTCCATGGGGGAGGATTCTTGCCAGTTCTTTTATTGAGCATTTTTCTATTAGAAGCACAGTCTTGATAAAAATTACTCACATAATTTAAGCAGCCAAGAAACCTCTGCAGTTGTGTCTTGTCTTTTAAGACATCTGGAAATTTTTCTGCAAACTCAATAGCATGCTGTTGCAAAGAGATCTGACCATTTGTAATCTGGTGCCCCAAAAACTTTATAGAAGTCTGGAATAATTCCATCTTCTTTTTGCTAAGAACGAGACCATTTCTCCGGACCAGCTTCATGAAAATATTTACATGTTTGAAGTGGTCATCAAGATTTCTGGAATAAATTAAAACATCATCAATATATACAAGTAGCCAATCAAAATATGGCTTGAATATATCATCCATAACTTTCTGAAATTTGGAGGGAGCATTCTTAAGACCGAAGGGCATGACATTCCACTCATAATGCCCTGCTGGGATACTAAAAGCAGTTTTGAATATATCTTCTTCATTAACAGCTACTTGCATACAGTTTATATTAAAGGTGAAAGGATTTGTTTTTAATGCGTATGATACGCGAGGTGATTTCCCCGTCCTTGCTCCTATGTTGACTTGTTGTCCTCTGTACCTAGAGCTATGTGACAGGGAGATATGGTCTATGATACGGTTTGAGGCTTTATGCACTCACCAAATGGTTCACGCTACTCGGGCCATCTGTTTAGCACTATAGTTGTTGATCTGGTTCTTGCGATCTAACAGCCGAGAAAACTTAGGTTTTCAATCCCTAACTAACTGTTCGTTCTCGACATCCGTGTGGCTCATTGTTGTCGTTGCTCCTATGGTTTCTTGATGTTCCCCGAGGGCTTGTTGCTCTGTGAGGGTTTGTTGCTCTGATCAGGGTTTCATTCTGTCTATGCATCCTCTGAGAACGAGGAAGGCGGTGACAGCTGCTAAAACGGAACCAGGTAAACCCACCAGGTTGTTGCTTTGTTGTCTTCTTGAACTGAATAGTGAGATGGCTATAGGGTTGGGTTGTGGTTTGGCGTAGCATTTAATGATTTGCCTCCACTACACAGGAAAGTCCCATGGCACTTTCATTGCTCCAGGTGACAACTGGTTTCAGGACTTAACTATGGAAGGTAATTATTAAACGTTTACTTACCTTGAATGGTTTTTAACATTCAATTTGATTAATATCACTTATGCTATTTTCTTGTTGGTGAATAGGGGAGCTACCTCACGTGGAAACCTCCCATTCTTAGGTAATAATTCTCCCCATTTACTTATTTTCTTGTTGTCTTTACAATTATTCCCATAAGGATTTTACTAACATATGGTTTCGGATGTCCATAACAGGTAAATACATAGTGTTTATCACTAATTGCATTGATAAAGGCCACCCATATCCAAAGCTTAAATGATCACGATGACGATGTTGACTCTTCTAGGTTGGATTCTTACCTCTGGCATGAGTTAAGTTATGGGAACCATTATTCATAAGGTCAAGGATAGAGATTCAGTCTCTTATTGAGTGTCTGGCTAGCTCAAGTATATGGCTCTGTTGATTTTGTAATTATTTATATACGCTTAGTTGATTAAAGGAACTCTATGTAAGTTTTTTTTTTTGTATTTTTGGGGAAAATACTTCCGCTCTGAAGTTAACGAGGCGTTTGTGTTCTTTCTGCTGAAAGATTATTATTTTGTTATGCGTCCACTTAAGTGAACCGACTTATGTGGACTTATATAGAGTGCTTAGTTTATTAATTTAGCTTCTATAGGACTTATCCTATCTGTTTATATATTTGGGAATGGAAATGAATTAAGTTATTCTACAACGTGGTTGCATTCCAGGCTGAGAGGACCCTTCTTTTATTCATGCACGTATTTACTATGTTGATTGACCATTTTTGACGGAATTTGATCAAGTTTTAATTCAAGATAATTCTAGGGTTTGAATAGTTACTCCGTTGTAATTTCATGATTGCGTGGTCTGCATTCAAACAATTATATAAATCTTGTTGTCTTTATATTATGAATCTGCATCCAACAATTACATAATTACTGTATTTATATTCTGAGTCTGCGTCCAATAGTTGTATATTTATTGTCTTTATATTTTTGTTGTTATTAATAGAGTGTGTAAAGTTACATAGGTCATTCTATAGATTCTCGGATGAAGTACATTATAATTGATTTGCTTCTATATATTATCAGTTTTCCTTTCATAATCATGAACAATGAACCATAATTATTGAATGACATTGATGACACTTTGAGAGATGTTATTGACAAAGTTGGGAGACTAAGTCTTGATTCAGCCCCAAGTCAATCAATTGAGCAGTTTGGGCCATCTAAGAAAGGTCCTTTGAAATGGGTGACAAAGGCACTTGAAAGTGTTTGTCCTAATGATGATGGAATGAAAAGAACAAGAAGCTCAACTAGACAGAATGGAGGTGATGTGGACAATCCTGATTCATTGATTGATATGGATGTTTCTTATGATTTTGAACTGAATTTTTCTATAGATTTTGAACCAACTTCCTTAAAATAAGTTGCTTCTAATGATTAATGGAAAGAAGTGATGTGGAAATAATATGATGCTTTGATAAAGAATGGAACTTGGAAGCTAGTTGATCCTCCATTGAGAACCAAGCCAATATGTTGCAAGTGGGTCTTCAAAAACAAGTATAAAGCAGATCGCTCACTGGACAAGCACAAAGCTCGACTTGCTGAAAAATATTTTTCACAGAAGGAAGGGGTCAATTATGAGGAGACTTTTTCCCCCACATCAAAATGGGCTATCATCTGGACACTCTTTTCCTTGGCAGCTTAGAATGGTTGGAAATTCCATCAAATGGATGTAAAAATTTATTTCTTGAATGGAGATTTGAAACAAAATGTTTTTATGTCCCAACTAGAAGGATTTGTTGTGAAGGATCAGGAACATAAATTATGTAATCTTGTAAAATCCTTGTATGACCTCAAGCAAGCATCTCGAGCCTGGTGTGAGAAGTTAAATGAGCGATTTTGAAACTCAATTTCAAACATTATGATCTTGATGATGCAACTTTATTTGTCAAGAAAGTTGGAAAAATAATTGTATAACTTGTGGTGTATGTAGATGATCTTCTAATGAAATGGATCAATGAGAGTTACATTGCATCCATAAAGAAAGAATTGAGGAAACTTTTGAAATGACAGGTTTGGGCTATGAAAATAAGACACCTTTGGTTCATTTGTTTTGAATTTTGGAGTATCCACAGTAATAAACATATTTTGCCAACATTTCAAATCCCAACAGGGATCCATCATCAAGACAATTTTTGAATGATGATTGTAGAAGAGCTTAACTGAGAGGATAAATAGTTAAAAGATTATTTGTTTTAAGAATTAGATTTCGACTACTAATAAATTAAAACCTAAATTTTTATTTATACTAATAATTATGTATTATCAATGATTTAAAATTTATTATAATCCTCGTATAATTTTTATTTATTCTAATTATTATTAATGATTTTTAATACTATTAAATAAATCATGAGAGTATTATTTATTATAACTAATTAGTTTATTAATAAAATTAATATTAGATAATAGTGGTTATATTATTAGAATAGTAATGTTTTTTTCAAGGACAATTTCAGTAATTAATTAACAAAGATCAAATTATAATAAATTAGAGGTAATTTCTACTATTTATTTCTAAATAAATAATTAGTTTAATTTTAATTAATTGCATAATATAGTTATAATAATCAAATACTATAATATTTCATAAATAATTTAATAATAATGATGTAATATAATAATAATAATCAATAATTTTTATTATGTATTGGTATAAATATTTATTATAGTTAAATACTTAATTATTATATAAATAATTAATTAACAATGATAATTATTATTAAGAATAATAATGATAGATTATTATAAGAATATTAAATTTAATATTTTAGTGAAGAATAATATTATTATTATATTATAAGATTAGAGGTTATTTTTCAAGGATAGGAGAGGAAACAGAGACCTGAGATGCTATACCTAAGATGTATTGGTGGTCCTAATCTCTTTGATTAAGGGAATCCAACTTCCATTGATCTTGATACCATTGTCCCTGTTGAGATTTTGTGGATGCTTTGTAATCTCAAGAGGCTCCCTAATCTTCTGCCTCTAATATTTTTCTTCCTTTGCGGCAATTTAGGCGCTGTCTAAACAAACATGGTGCTTAGTTTTTTAAGAGTGCTTTGTAAGGGACGAAGTACGGTACCTTCCATTTTATTACTGCTCCATGTTCTTTTAGTATTTCCTGCAGAGAACGACCTGTTTCACCAATGCAACTTCTACCACAGGAACAATTAATTTTATAAACTCCCTTGAGTTGTTGTCTATCAATATTATCCTTGACATACCTCATACCTTGTTTAATTGTTCTAGGTGTTGAGAATTGAGTGACTATATTTCTTTCCCAGGATTTTGGCAATCTTATCTATCACCCCTTGAATATATGGTAGTAAAACTCTAGCACGCTAAGGTTGGTCTTGAGCCTTAGACTCCTGAGATAACACCCCCCTTTCATCTCTCTCTATAGATTTTTTCATTTATTTTTCTTTGTAGCCTATACCCTTAAATACCGAAGATAAATGCTTCTTCTCTTTGGCTAGATGCTTAGAGTCAAAAATTCGAAGGGCCCTAATGGCAAGAGTGTTAAGAACACCAAACTTTTGGGATGGGTGATGGTAGGATTTGGTGTCGAGGTAGCTTTCTGTGTGAGTTGACTTCCTCGATACTTTATGCCCTAATGAGCCATCCTCCTTTCTTATGATAAGTGCATCTAAAAATGGGATGCTCCTACTTTTCTCTAGTTCCATAATAAACTTTATTTCGAGAGAGATAGAGTTAAGGTGTATAAAAAACTTATCAAGCTATGTCCTACCATGAGTCTATTTTACATTGGTATCATCGACAAATCGTTTCCACCAAGCTGGCCTCAAAGGGTATGATTCAAGGGCTTTCATTTTAAAGTATTCCATGTATAAGTTTGCCACCATTGGTGATAGGGATGTTCCCATTGCCACCCCAAATGTATGCTCATAATATTCTCCTTGAAAGGTAAAAATCATTGACCGCAAAAAAATCTCAGCAAGTCTTGCAGTTTCTGGGTTAGTAACCTCCCTTATAACCTAAATAGCCTAATCTAAATGAATCTTGGTGAATAAGGATACCACATCAAAACTTACCATGATTTCATCCTGGTCCACTCTCTCATTTTTCATAAGATTCACAAAATCATGGGAGTCCTTGATAAAAGAATCAGTATTTCCAGCAAGAGGCCTAAGGATCTTAGCAACATACTTAGCGAGTTCATAGGTTGGGGAACCAATGGTATTAAATATTGGTCTAAGAGGAACCCCTTCTTTGTGGATCTTGGGAAACCCATAAATTTTTGGGATATTTTCACAAGGAGTTAATCATTTCTTTAATTTTTCGTCAAGGTTGGAATTTCAAATTGCCATCTTGACCTCTCTCATAATCTTGGGAATGGGATTAGTGCTAAGCTTCTTATAACTACCACAGCTAACGTGTTCATTCATTTTACAAATATAGTCTTCTTTATCCAGGATCACGGTTGCCCCTCCCTTATCTGCCTTAAGAACCACAATTTTGTCATTATTCCGCAAGGATCTAAAGGAAATTTTCTCTTCTCTACTTAAATTACTCTTGGAAGCTTTAGCCTTTCTCATTATGAGGGAAAATTCTTGCCTTAATGCCTCCTTATCTTCCAAACAGAGGTTATTTATCCCATTCTCTATACCACAAATAATATTCTCAACAGGGATGCTCTTAGGAGCAAATGCAAACCCTAAATCTTTGTTGAGAGCATTAATAACTTCTGAACCTAATTCCTGAGAAGACAAGTTAACCACCTTTCTTCTAGGTTTTATTTTGAAGGATAAGTTGGAACCTAGGTTTTTGAATCCTGATGCGCTCATAGAATTCCAAGAAACATTGCAATCTTTACCTAAAGAACTGCTTCCAACACATTGATAAGTGTTGTTGCTAACTGCTGGGTTGGCGTTGTCTATGTCCTCATTCCTACTCGGCTTTTGGCTCTCTTTCTTGTCAGCACTGTCCATAATTTAATTCGTATCAGCCTCCTCAATTATGCACTCATATTCCTTAGTCCATCAAATTTATGACTCATCTGTTTCCATCACAACTGCAGAAGGTTCTTTTAATTCCTCCATGCTGCTAGAAACATTGCTGCCAAGGCTGGGGACGAACTTCCTAATCCATTCATTCAAAGTTTCAGAACCTAAATTCCTCTCCGTTTTGTTGTCCATGTTTCTGTCTGAAGATAATCTAAATCCTGAATCCAGATTGACGATGGATAAAAGTTTATATTCCTCTATCATTAGAAGTACATTAGAGATCTGTTGAATAGGTTTTGCATGGATGAGTGAAATCCTTTAAGTACACCAATCGAACATAACTTAAATCTCACATCCAATGAAAGAAAATAATTTGAGAATGCAATAAAGTATAGACAACTCGTAGGAAGTCTCAACTTCTTGCCTACTATCAGACTAGAAATTTCATTTGTTGTTGGAATCCTCTCTAGATTTATGCCAAAGTCTTGTGAGGGTCATTGGTCTACTGCAAAAACAATTTTAAAGTACTTGAAGGGGACTCAAGACTTTGGACTCAAGTATACATAGGTGGATGACTTCATCTTGATTGGATGCTCTAATTGAGACTTCGATGGAGACAAATTCAAGTTATATTATGAGTCTTGGATCAAGAGTTTTCTCCTGGATTTCATGCAAACAATCAGTTCCAACAAATTCCACAATTGAGGAAATATAGGTGTCAGTCGTTGAAGCAATGAAGGAAATTGTGTGGCTCAGGAAAATTCTGGAAGATTTGCAAGAGAAAAAAGTGCATTCAACTCCTCTTTTTATTGAAAATAATTCTGTAATAAAGTTGGACAAGAACCCAAAGTTCCATAATGGAACCAAGCACATCAATACAAAATACCATCTAATTTGACATCATGTTGAGGCTAAAACAATCCACCTACAACATTGTTCAACAAATGAGAAGATTGCAGACATCTTCACTGAAGTGCTTGGAAGGGAAAATTTTGGAAGATTCGGAAAGATGCTTGGACTCACCAACATCCCTTCATATTAAGGGGGGGAATGTTGACACCTAATCTTTGGGAGTAGGTAAATCCATGTAAATATTATAAATAGAAAAATAATTTGAATTGGAAGATGAAGAAACATTGGGAGTTGAAACCCAGTAGTCTCCCTCTCCATGTATATACATCTATTTTATCTTAATGCAAGGGTAACAATTCATTCGTGGAGTTACTCCTCGCCTTACAATGGTTAAGTTTGACTACATCAACTCTTAAGGTGAGTTATGATATAGACTATTCTAGAGTCTTTTACATTATAATCACATGGCTAACCCCTTTTCCATGAATAATGGGGGTTGACGAGGCATCCTCCCGAATTATGGGTGTGAAAAAAAGAAAGTCAACTTCTAAGTGGTGTAACTTTCATGTAAGGACTCTGATTGATACATTTCTTATGTTTTTGGAAATTTCTATGTGTGTATAATAACATGAAAATATGTGATGCTCAAGCGTTAATATTTTTAGTCCCAAAATATGTGGTTGATGCCTCAAAATGCTCTTGAAAGGTTTCAGGCCCTTTTTTTCCAAACTAGGTCCCGCTGGTAAAATCTATGAGTTGATTCCTCCATTTTTTCCACTTTGAATGCATCAAGATGGATGAAAAATAATAGAATGATCCAATCTAGATCACCCATAGTTAAACATGGCCAACCATAGTCAATCCTAGCCAAATATAATAAACAATAGTTAACCATGGTTAAAATGTGTTGATTGATGGTCAACTATCACAATGTGACATAACCTTTGAGGAATGTTATAGTTCAACATAACCCTTGAGGAAATTTGAAAGGAAACATAACCCTTAATGTATGTCACATTGTAACATAAACCTCAATGAAATTCACAATGTGAAACACCTATTATTGAATATTGTAATGCAACATAAGCATTGATCAATATTGTAATGTGGCATCATTGTTTCATTATAAGTAAAGAAAAATGAATGTCAAAATGTGACATATGTTGGGTTGTGTTATATACTTTCCATGGCTAGCTACTCTAGTTAAGCGGGCGGTTAGATAGGGGGCAGAGTCCCCCCTTTGTTGTGTCGATTGCACAACGGGGGGGTCATAAGGGGGGCGGCAGCCCCCCCTGTCCAGGGGGTTTGAGGGGGACAGGTAGTCCACCTCTATGGGGTTCAAGGCAACGACCTGGGGAATTTTGTTTTGGACCCTATATTAGGTTCGGTGGACCTATCTATAGTTTTCTGCATGGTTTTCGCACATGGTTTTGGATGCGATCATTTTCAGTCCATGGTATTGGATGCTTCAGCATGTATAAATATGTATTGTAACATTGAAAGGAACATAATGAAAAATCAAGCTGGTAGTCCCGATTTTGGGATCCAAGGGAAAATATTTTTGTATATGTGTT
>APFE030051249.1:46091-60069 GCA_000404065.3 Pinus taeda
TGGTAGTCCTGGTTTTGGGATCCAGGGGAAATCTCTGTGTATATGTGTTTTATGTGTTATTCTCTCACATTGTTTATTTTCTGTGTTTTAGAATTTGTATGCAGGCAATTTTTGTATGGGGTTAAAACCTACAACATAACCATTGAGGAGTGTCATAATGCAATATATCCCTTGAGAAATGTTGAAGTTAACTAAGATGAATGTCATAATTCAACATAAACATTGAGGAACATATAAATTCCACATAAGCCAACCACAATAAATGTCATAGTGTGAAATAACCATTAAAGAATGTCACATTAAGCCTTTATGGGAATTTCAATATGATAACTATTACTGAGCATCACAATTTGACATAACCATTAATAAATGTAGTAATGTGACATAATAGTTGATGAATGTTATAGTGAAAAATAATTATTGACAATGTCATAGTGAAACATATCCATAGGAGAATTTTTAGAAAACCATTGATGAGTGTTATACTGTGATGTAACCAATGGATATATATCAACTAGAGATAATCCACATAAGTTGAATGTCTCAATGTGATGTAAGTATTAAGGAATTTTGTAATCTAACATATCCCTTTAATAATTTCACAATGAAATATAACCCTTGATGCAATTCAATGATGCAACAAAACCATATTATCCTCCTTGGAGTACCACAATTTGGTATAATTGTATTATTAACCATGATTAACCAAATTCAACCATAGGTGAGCATGATCAACAACAATCAAACATGGTTGAACAAATCAATCATCATTAACCATGATTAGCAACAGTCAAACATGGTCAACCATTTGTAGCCATAGTGAAACATAGTCAACCAAGGCCACCAAAAGCCAACTTTGCTAAAACATGGAAAACCATAGTCGAACATGCTTAATTATAATCAAATATGGTTAAAATTAGCTAAATATAGTGAACCACAACTAACCATGGTCATGTTATGGGCAACCACAAGACACATTAGTCACCTATGGTCAAACCATATTCAATTATGGTTAACGATGGTCAAATTGAAATAGTTCTAGTAAAACACCATCACCCATTTAAACATTGCCAATTGTTATCACTCAGAAATTTTCTCTTGTGTGTAGGAGAGAAGTTTCGAAGGTAACCTTTTCAATCCAACCTATAGATTGAAGGCTAGCCCCTTCAATCCAGAGAGGGATCTCTCTGATCTTTACATTGTGGCTAGATGTTTAGATAGGTTGTGTTGATGTAGGGTTTGGTTGGGCCTGAAATCAATAGATCATTGGGTGATGGAGTCAAATAGCTAGGGTTTGGATATGTTTACCAAGATAATTGGTTGTCTCATTAGGATTGATAAAGGCAAGGTGGATAGTAGATCCTAGACCTTTTCCATTTGTTGTAGATAGATGGAGAAAAAGAAGAACAAACGACTACTGTAGGGCACACACATTGAATCATATGGTAGCTTTAGAGGATAAAAATGGGAACATTTGAAAAACTCAACTTAGAACATGAAAATAAAGATGAATTATGAATCTATTAATCTTTCTTAAACATTTCAAAGGACATACATTCATGAGATTGTAAAGGAGAAATTGAAAAAACATAGAGAGAATACATATTAAAGCCTACTATCACATGGATCTTTATATCATTGGTCAAAATATACTAATCGTGGCAAATGAAATGAATAAAGCATTCAAAACACACATACAGTCACTATATATTTTCAGAAAACCAACCCTTTCTTCATATTCTTGATGAAATATATAGAAAATACAATATAGATAAGCTCCTTAAAGTATGGTAGCAATAATTACAAGATATTTACATACTCTTTGAGAGTTTAATTAACAAAAATCATAGAAACCTTATCAAATTAGCAACTCAGATCCTTAATATGATACATAATCCCTATTCAAAACAGAGCACAAGGTTGCTATACGCTCCTGCTGCTAATATCCTGGAACAATAACAAGGTGTATGTTGTAAGATATGATATAGAAATGTGTGTTGCTTTACATGCTTGATCTATGAAGCTAAACTTGTGTTCCCTCCTTCTAGCGAACTGATGCATGAACTTGGAAATGATGCCAACACTGTGTAATTGTTTGCCTCCTTTGTTTATTTCTTTCATGTTGGAGCCTTCGTTAATTTTGAAGAGTTTTGAGTAGTTTTGACCAACCATAGGGTGGGAAAGGACAAATGGCAGCAACAGTTGGGTGGCGAAACAAGAATTTGTGAGAAGGTGATGGTAAGGTGGCAGTGGAAGGCAAAAGCAGTCGAAGAGATGGGAAAGTGCAGACGTAGTTAAGGAAGCAAGCAGTCGAGCGAGAACTAGCAGTCCAAGTAGCCGGGAAGGATATACAAAGAGGAAGAACAGAAAGGAAGAGGTTGATTGTTGTTGGTGTTACTACTATTGTTGTTGAGTTTCATTGATCGGTGGGGATGTTGCTAAGGATAGACCTATTGGACACTGAAGGATTGGGCCGCTGAGGAGGTACGTAGACACAAGAGCAGAAGTAGGAAGAGTTGGAAACTAAGGAACTGGGTTGCGGAGCAAATCTGACCCGAGCTACTGAGCTGGGTATTCTACGTATTGTTGATGGCGAGAAGCCAAGTTACAATGTATTATGTTCTCTCACTTTAATATAATTCAAGTTGATGATTGTTAAGACTCATAAGTGTATTGCACCTCATGTACTGTGGCTTATCAAAATTTTAAATAGTCTCCTTGTTACATGAGGTTGGTGCTTGATCAATCGATACTAGTATGTTATTTGCTTTGTGGTATATATGATGAGTCCTTATGTATGATTTTAGGATATCATTATCTTTGTTCCATGTATTATGAATGCATATGTGTATTACCACCTGTGTCTAACTTAGATCCCCTCAATTCCATGCTGAGCCCTTCTCCCCTTTTGGTCGTGGCATACTTTGGGTGAGACACTTTACCCTTCAGGGTGAGGTGAAAATTCAGTGATGTCCTAGACTACAATGCACCATTGTTGCTTGTCTGTGCTTGAACCCAGGGTCTTTTCCCTGGTGACTCATTCGAGCCAACATTTCCTCATGTTGAATCGTACTTATTAAGCTATAAAAATATCTTATATATTACCATAGTATAGTAAAAAATAATTACTACTTAATGATTAACCAAAAGTAAACCAAAATGTTAAATATCCATTAGGTTTTGGTGGAACAAAATAAGGGTTTACTGTAACAAAATTAGGGTTTATGCTATACTCTACCCCTGAAGTCAATTGATGACTTTCCTATGCCTTTTGCAATTTGATCAAGGATATCCAACTTATTTTGACTCCTTGTCACCCTTCTAGTAAGTTTCTATGGGATTTTATCAACATTTAGGGTTTTCCCTTTGTTCTTCTCAACATATTGTGTGTTCCTTTATCTTTTTCTACTCTTTGAAGTATGCTCTATTTTTTCTTCTTCATCAAGGATGATAATTGTTTCTTTGAACTTAAGATTCATTCTAGCTTTGAAATTCAACCTTAGTTTGTTAGTACAACGAGTGTGAGGCCTTTTCCCTTGAACCCTAACCTTTGTCTCGACTTCCTCATCCTTCGTTTCAACTTTTTGTTTGCCCTTTTTTCTTTTTGATATTTTTTGTTTTGTTTCTTCCTACTCTACTATAACTCTTTATTGGTTTGTTTGGCTTCTAGTCCTCCCTTAATAAACTTCAACTTTTGGCATCTTCATAGGGACCTCGTCATGTTTTTCAACCTACGGTTGGGTAGACTATCCTTTAGTCTCATGAGCTACATCTTGAAAAGGGACTAGTTTTTGGCCTCTTTTTAATCTTCTAGGTACAAGTGGATTTGGGTTCCTTTGCCTCATTTTCCTTATTTGTTCTACTTTCTTATTCAACTCATGATTATATAAAATCTTAATGAGATTGTGATGACAAATATCATGAGCTTGTAATTCAGGTATTTTCCTTGCCTTAGTGCATGTTTTCAACAAATTTTGATGTAGGAATATGGAAAATTCATTTTTATAAAGCCTTCTAAGTGACAAAGAAACCTCATGTGATATAAGTAAGCTTTGGAATGCCTACCTTCACAGTTGAAGAAAACTTGGACTATTATAAGTGCACCATCCCACTGAGGTTATAGTTTACTTTGGAGGACCCTTGAATCCCAATCTTGATTTAGACAATCTTCTTTCAGAAGAAATTTAAATCCACATCCAACAATCTCTACTTCTTGAATCATATTGCACCTTTTGCTGACAAATCCATTACTTCAACAATAGACTTCTCTACGATACGAAATTGCAATGTCTTGATTCTAGTTGTGTTTCTATTGAAGGAGAAGATAAAATCATTGCACCAACTGAGGTTATACCCATTAAAAAGTTGAAATATTGGTTCCCAACCTGCGTCTCTAAAAAGGTCAAGCATTTCAGGGTGTACTTTAATGTACATGCCATCAGGTTCAAACCTCTTCACATGGCCAAACTGACCCATTTTACACAACTCCAAGAACTGCAAACACCTTTACTGACCTTCAAATACCTTAACAGAGGACTGCAAGATAACTAACAACCTCTATGCAATGGAAAATTGCAAATTTGGGCTTGCTAGAAAATTTGGTTTTAAGAAAAACATGCAAAACTAGGGTTTGATCTTAAATAACTCAACTGGGCTAAACAATGTTGGCAATGTCATGTCATGTAGGAGGAGGACCAATATTTTACAAATCACCACTTGAGCGCTAAAAAAAGATGGGTTAACAGGTCAAAAATCAAGTTTTAATTTTTTTTGAAAAGTGCTACGAAAACATTTTGAAGCACCCACCAGATTTTCACTATAAGTCAAATCACTAAGAAAAATTTTTCATAGACTTAGGGTTAGGTAAAATATTTTTAATGACACATTTCCCTAGGCTTAGCAAACCTTATAATTAATACAACACCTCCCTTTACATGATTATGACTTGCAAAAAGATGGATTAACATCATTGACTTGAAGTGAAGGTGTAAACCTGATGCTAACACAACCATGGTTAAGTAGAGGCATCCATGGTCAATCAAAGTCAATTGTAATCAAATATGATTAAACGTGGTCAATTATAGTAAACCATATTTAACTATAGTCAAACATGATCATCCATAATAAAACCATATACAAACCATAAACAATCATAATTAATTATAAACAACCATAACTAATCATAATCAATAATAATAAATCAAAATCAAACATTTTAATATTTATTAATACTAATATTTTAATTTAGATATATCCCTAATCAACCAACAATCGACCTATTAAAAATAGTTGATATACATTAACCATCCCATTCTTAACTCTTTTAAAATCAATAACATTCAACCATATATCTCAACAACTTTTAATTTAATAATCATCCTAATATAAAATAATATACAATAAAAGATGCTCAAAGCACTACTGCACTAAATTGCTTAAAAGTCAAAAAGCGTTCTATTAATTTTATTTATTAAATTCATAAGGGCAATTTGGAGTTTTCCTAAAAGACAATGCTCACATACTTTAACCAGGATTTATCGAAATCATATAAAATAAAATATAGATTCTTGTAACCGTCAAAATAAACTATCTCATGATCGGGTAATGAATGTAATCAAGTAAGTAGTTAATTTTAAGTGTATATAGATGCAATTATAGATTTATTGTGTTTTTTTATTATTTCGATTGTAATTAATATTAATATAGATTTATTTTAAATATAGTTTTAATATGAGGTTAGAGATTTCTAGTGTGAAATTTTTTAACGAGTTCATATTATTTTTTTAGATTTTTTATTTTTTTTATATTACTAAATTTTGATAATACACTGACAATATTACACATCATATTAGATTGTAAAATGACAATGTTACACATTATATTAAGTTATAGAATATACCTCTCAGTGATCACTACTATGTTGTAAAATGACAATGCTACACATCATACTAAGCTATAGAATAACACGACGAAAAAGCTGAATATTATATTATATGAGAGATATAAGAAGTTCAAATATTTACATCTGAAATTGACCCATTAAATTTGGTCAAAATGGGATTAGCATGGGAGAAATCCAGCTAATAATAAAAGGATCAAGCTATGACATAATGATCTGAGGGAACTCCATTGTATAAAAAAACAGATGATCATAGAGTACGGGAATCAAAAACATGTTCAATAGCATCATAACACCACCCAGATACACAAAATATACAAAAGCAGCCGCATATGATCAAAACGCGCCAAGGAAAACCCGTGAAAAACAAAATATGCAACCTAGAAATCCGGCAGATTAAACTCCTGGATAAGGAAGCTTTCCCCATCAGAGAAAATCTGAAGAAACCATAAACCTGTAGCAGCATGAAGACCCATTTTAGAGAGAGAATCGGCCTGAATATTTTTGTCATTGCTGATATAGTGAATAGAATCTCCGACCATACAGTGCCAGAAGAAATTGATCCTATCCATCCAGCCAACCAGATGTGGCACTGAAATATGATTTTTTCTTAAGATGAAATCAACCATAACCTTCGAATCTCCAAATATTGAAACATGCTGAAGATCAAGGAAGAGGCAAAATTTTAATAACCCAGCGAGAGCCATGGCCTCTGCTTTACTATTGGAGCCTCTCCCCCCATTCCAGTGAATGGAGAAATGTGTATTTTCATTTATCATGATCAGGATACCACAGCCGCATGTGCCTTGTTGTTCAGCACCGTCAAAGAACACCTTAGGGAAGGAAGAGCACTCCATAGATTGATTAGAGGAATCGACCCTTTTATGATTGATAGATTTCTGTGGGAGGGCTTCTAAAGCAGCAACAATTTTAAAGATGATTTCTGAGATGGATATTTTTATGCCATTAAAGATGATGTTGTTACGCCACTTCCAGATGTTCCACAGGGAAAGGATGAAGATCCTTCTCCAAGATAACTTCTATTCGCTGCACCAAACGATCATTTCATAAATTGAAGCATGCGCCTTGAGTTGGATTCCATAGCAGTTCTGCAGAGTCTGCCAAATTTGTTGAGATCTATAGCAATTTAAAAATAGGTGAACATTATTTTCCCCTTCTGATCTCCATAGTGGACATAAGCCTGGCCCGTGCCATCCTTGCTTCATCAGATTCTCCCAGGTTAAATTCTTATTATGAAAAGTAAGCCAAGCAAATAGAATCATTTTCGATGGGTAGCCATCCTTCCAGAAAACTAGTGGGAATATACTTCTCAGTGATGCCACAACATTACTATTATGACTTCGAATAACTTCATTTAAAATATAAAAACCAACATAAAAGCCATTTGAAAGTGGAATTGTCACCCACTAAGTGATTGTTAAAATTAATGTAAGTAATTACCATTTCATGAATTCATAACAAAAACTTTTTAAAAATTTATACTGAATTTTACATTATAAAAAAATAGTATTAATAGTATTATAATGATATTGTTATTATAGATGTTTATATTTTTTATTTTTATTTAATATATATATATTTATATATATATATATATTATATATATATATTTTAAAAATAATAAACTGAAATTCACCAATTCCCCCACTGATTTTGTTTTTATTTTTTTTGCCCCTATAACAATTAACTTTGTTAGTCCCCATATTAGTCAAGATATTATGTAATTATTGGATTACACAAGATATTTTAAAAATTAGAATTGAATGATCTGCAACTGACTTTTTTATTGTTATACTTTTTTTCCATTATAACAATTAACTTTGTCAGTCCCCATATTATGTAATTATTAGATTACGTAAAAAATATCTTAAAAAATAAAATGGAATGATATGCAATCCTGTACAGAAGCGAATATCGGTAGTTCCCATTGCTTAATCATAAGCATATAACATATAACGTGTGGTACTTTTAAAGAGCAACAACGAGGTTGGGTTAAATGGTTGTTAGTCAAGGATCCTTTGACAGTACTCCCACCTCACTTCACTTCATTCTGGCTTTTTGATGCAAAAATGTGGGAGTTGTACTATCATCACACTTACATCATCTCTACATTTTCTGGTTGCTGCTAACTTTACAAGCTTTTTACAGGCAGCAATGGGGCCGCCTCTTAATGGTGTCAAAAGAGGTTGCCTTTGGACACACAAAGGCCTGGCGATATCCACTCCTTCTTGATTACCAATTTTATCTCACCTTTCGATCTTTCGACTGAATCCTCAACAACCATGGTTGAGATCCAAAAACTGATTCTTTGAGTTCTTCTCCAAATGGATTCGACCTTGTTCCAATATAATCAAATGAGTAATCAGATTGACATGTATGGAAGATTGTTATGATCATCATATTTTTTTGTTATGGAACTGTCTCAGCTCATTTCAAACTCCATATGTATTGTAAACAGTGTAAAAACCCAGCTCTAGTCTCAAGCTAGGCTAGTGGTCTTAATGTACTCTTATGTTGTTGTTTTGAATAGGTGGATCGCTCTAAGGCCACAAGGATACATTTTAGCTCTATGATTATGTACTAAGACTTCATATCTCTAATATCAAGCTGATGTAAAGTTTATGTATGCATTGTCTTAGATTTTTCTAAGCTTGTGATTTACTTTTCTTAGGGATAATGAGCTGGTTGGCTTGGGCCCACCAACCCACCAACCCAACACATTGTCCTTTGTTTCGTTATTTATTCTATGCTCTGATACATAGATTTGAATGCTTGTGGTTTGATTTAAAGATGTACTGTGTGGGTTGGTTTTATATCCTTCTTCATATTCAAGCTTGACTGTTCCAAATATTGCATAGATCTATTCCTCTATTTCAGTTGCAGTAACCAGTAACATTTCTCTGATGTATGAATAGGGTGTGCATAGATCCTAAGACATATGAAGAACTTTTCTTGTGATACATTTCATGGTATGCTCTATAGATCCGATTAAGAAAAAGCCCAATATTATTGACACTCCTCTTAAGGCTTTTTGTTATGTGAATGACATTCTATTATTTTTAGGCAAGCTTTCAATACTTTTCATGAGCTGAAAACTTTACAAGGAATGAAACATATATACACCCTGAACCTTAATGCTTTGATTAGAGGACAATTCATACATCTGTGACCAATCTCTTAGATCTAGGTTTAATAATACAAGGGTAACATTGTAACTTGTCTAAAATACATTTGCGTGAATTAGTGTGTAAATACTATGTATGAAAATAATAAAGGTAATATGTGTGATCTGTTGGAGAAATAATGATAGTTGATGCTTCTTTTTAAGGTCTTCCTTCCTTTGTAATCAATACTCTGTTTCTTGGATACAAGATATTAAACCAACCTTTTATAAACTATCGGGCAAGGAATCTAAAAGACCTTATGACTTTGGATCCAAATTTGTATCTACTTGAATTTGGTTTGCAGGTTGTTTGAGTTGGTTAGACGACAAATCGATCGTATGAAATAAGCTTAGAAAAATCATTATTAACTGAGATCATCATAATCATATTTGTTTTCTCCATTGGTGTATGAAATTGTGACAATACTTGAATAAGTCTTTATACAGATTTGATTATGAGTTACTGGTAACACAGAAGAAAGTCTTCATGCTGATATTTTACACAATATTTATTGACATCAAGTTAAGTCTTGAATTTGGACCGTTGTGCTTGTTTCTACATTTACCTATGCACTTTATTTTTCCTGTCTATAACTACAATTAACATTGACCTTGAACTGAGGAGTACACAGTTTGACTACAATTAACATTGACCTTGAACTGAGGAGTACACAGTTTGATTGTAATAAATATTAGCATTAAACAATTACAAGTTTCCTTTTTTTTTCGGATCATATTTATTCCAGCAATAGAAGACATTTGCAGTAAGGAATCTTGGACGAACTTAAGACAAAATTTGTTGTTGGTTTTGGACATTTATTGTTTCAAGAGTGAATTTTTTGAGCCTGAGTCCTTTTATGTTCCATGCTTGTAAAGAGATACTTGATGACCTTTTGTCCTCTGGAAAATTAAGAAAAACACTAGGTTTGCTAGCCCAGAAGGATTCAGGGCAAGGAAATTTTATTCTTCATTTGCTTCAAAGTGTGTAAACTACAAATGTTCTTAATTCCCTTTTTCTTCTGGACCACTAAGTTGAGATTTAAGTTCCTTAGCTGAGAAGGAGTTAGGGTTAAAAATTATATTATCTTTCTGAAAGTGTGCAAATTACAGGGTTTCTTGATCTCTTTTATCCTCTAGATAGCTGGGTTGGACCTTAGGTTCCTCAGTCTAAAAGGAGCTAGAATGAGAAGACCTCAGTGGCCATTACCTATGGTTTATTTCCTTGTGTGTGTGTGTTAAATAATGCCACTAGGAATGTATTATCTAGTTGAATCCAAAGAATAAACTCCAAATAATTAGATGATACATTTTGGAGCTGAATGTGTGAACTGCTTTGAGTAGACAACGGTTGGTTTGTAGGATCCTACACAACTTGTTCTAGCATCGATTGTGTTGCACCTAGAAGTCTAAAAAACCTCAGATTGACATATTAAATATTGAAACATTAACCTATTATATATTGCACTCAAAATTTTGGCATCATTGTTGAGGAGGTGCTAAAGGACTAAGCTGTGGTAATCTAGAATTTTGATTGGATTTTTCCATCATTGGAGGTAAGAATCTCGGTTTTTTTGTTTAGATGTGCCCCTGCTGTGTTGGTCATTAGTGAGGTTTAATCCTTTACTTTTACGATGATTAATTTCTTTTATGGTTATTATTTAGTAGCAATTGGAACAATTTTTATGCTATTAAGTTAACATTATTAAAAGAAAACATGTTCACTAGGGGTAAGGGTCTAAAACCTAATAAGGGTGGAGCTAGGTTTGATATTTCTAGAAGACCATTTTCTAACATTAGCTTGATTACATTTCAATCTCCAAGCAGACTCAGACCAAAGAGGTTGTAAATTTAAACTTGGATATTGAAGGAAGTAGCTCTAGAATATCTCAGCCAATAGGACATAAGAAAGAAACCTCTACAATTGATTCTCTGCTTTGGTTGAGTGGACCAAGAAGACAGATCCAGGAATAGTACAACCTCAATTTTCACCACTAGATATCGAGTTTAGTTTGTTTGGAAATAACAAGATGGTGGATAATGAAAATGAGGTATTTGATGAAAATGGTGAAGGTCATGGAGAAACTAGTGCAGATGGGGATGTTACTTTTTGGTTTCCCATTGCGGACCCTAATGCTACAGATGAAGAATATTCCTCCCTCGGTCCTCCCACATTTTCATGGTAAGACTCAGAGGGACCCTGGTGCATTTCTCTTTGAGTTTGATATTTTATACAGGAGCAATGATTACTCATCTGATGCCCATAAACTTAAATTAGTCCCAAAATCCCTTAAGGATGTCGCTTTACGTTGTTTCATGGGGTTGGCAAGGAATACCATTAGAACATGGGATGGAATGTGGAGTGTATTTCTCAAGAAATATCAGAGAACAATGTAAGGTATGTGATCTTGGGGAAGAAATATTTAAAAAGAAACAACGAGAAGGCAAAAGCCTCGAGGATTACCTTGAGCGGATATAATCTTTAGAGGTCAAAACAACATAAATTAGATCTAGAAACCATTAAAACTATATTTTAATAGGTCTTTTGGATGAATTTATTAATGTATAAAATCAATTAGGACATGGATATATTTCTTAGTTGTCTTTTAACCATATTTGTGAATTGTGCACAAGGTATTCACGCAGTGAGGCAAAATCTGACAGAGGCTTAAGGGACAATATTTCTAAAAATGCCAAATCTGGAATTACTTGTGTTACTATAAATGAACTTGGATATCTTTTACAAATTTTAAAATTGAATTGGTTGAAAATTTAAATTTTCAACTAGATGTTTTATAGTTTAAAAAGAAGCAATAGGATGAGGGTGTTTCATTTTATATATTTTGTCCAAAATATATATAGAAACACCCTATGTGTGAATTGATCTGAATTTGAAACTACTTGAAAAAGGTTTGCAAGGTATTCAATTCAGTATTAAATATGTTTAAAAGATTCCCATGTCTTGCAGTAAAGAAACAAATGAAATTTTCAGTTGTTCATGATCCATTCAAGCATAGCAGAATTATTTCCTTTTACTGTTTAACACATCAAAACGAATTTGTTCTGAAAATTAAATCAACCACAAATGCAAAAGAAGTTGATGAAGCAGTTCACCCCTCCTGGGCTACGTCTGTTGGGTCCAAGGCCCCCAAATGGGTCAGTCCTCGTTTTAATTAAATGATAAAAATGAATTTACAGCTAAATAGAAGTCTCTACAGGTGAAATAGACTGTAAAATCAGATTCAGAACACATGAATCCTTCAGGATTGACTGCTGGTTCACCTCCAATGGATACCTGCAACCTGAAACAGTTCTCACAACACTGGGCCCTGGTGGCTCCTAGAACTTCCATGGCTCCAAAACCTCTGCAAATGACCTCTGATGGCTGAAAGACCTGTGCCAATGGCTTTCGAATGTCCAAAATACCCAAAATCAAAAACAATTCGTCCAAAACCGCCTTTCCTAGCCAAAGTTATGGCCATTTCATGAAAACTGCCAGTTTCCCCTAAAAAGACTCCAGCTAACTTTAGTGGAGCTCCACCAATTATGGCGGGACCACCAAATTTGGCGCTCCACCAAAAAGTCCACCAACTGAACTGCAGTTAAACTGACCAAGAAATGCTGCATGTGACAACGTGGATGTTATCATCAGATTTCGTGCCTGGCGGTTAGCTGCTAGCCCCCGATTCCTGGGGCATGGTCATATGGTGGGGGAGGGCTGGCCCCCCAAATTTTCCTGCCCTACAAACATTTAAATTTAAAATAATAAAACTCCGCCCATTAAACAATCATGTGGCCGTGGCGCATTGGTAAAACAATGGCATAGTTGGGTATAGGTCGTGGGTTCAAACCACAAATGACCAAACCAAAAATTTTAAAAAACGTATGGGCCTTTGCTGATGTCACCCTAGGCCACGTGGCGGCCTTCGGGCTTGCCACGTGGCAACTTCTGATTGGTTGCTCAGAAAGAATATTCCTTGGAATATTCTAAAGAATATTCTAGGAATATTCTATGGAATATTCTTTTATTTTTTTTTATTTTTTTTTGAAAATTCAAAAATTAAGGGTCATTGAGCAATTTTGTTTTTGCCATAACTTTCACATACGACGACCATTTTTCAAACCATTTGCAGATCCGAAATCGGGAGGATGAGATCTATCCATTCGTTCAGGTTCGATCCAATTTTGAGCACTTTCAATTTTGAGCATTTTTCGACACTTGGGACATGAGCCCTTGATCACGCCTCCCCATTGGGAAGCTTTTGGACCCCAAAATCCTTCAACTACCTATTACAGAGGTGAGGGTACAACGCCCTCACTATGTCCACCTCCATCCACTTTGCGTTGTTCGGTTTGGTGCCTTTGAGACCAACCCGAACATAATCTACATTGCCCCTCCTTGAAGTGCGTGTCCTTCTGTCAAGGATTGTATCTTCTTTCAGCTCATCTAAATATTCTGGTGAGAAATCTTCTATAGATGGCAGCTGAATAGCGCTTTTATGATCAGAGATCAAAGGAGGTCCATACAAACGTAAGTTCTCCACATTAACAACAGATTACATTTGCATGTAGGAAGGCAAATCTAATTGAAAAGCATTATTTCCAACCTTCTTGAGGATTTTGAATGGACCATAACGAATAGGCTTCAGCTTTTTACCTTCTCCTTGCATCCTTTCCTTACCAATGTACAGCCATACCTCATCCCCTTCTTGAATCTTGTGATCGAATCTATGCTTGTCGTGTCTTTCCTTGTACTTGCCTTGACTCTTCTCAAGTTGTTCTTGAATTTACTGATGTATTTGCTGAATTCTTTCAATGAATGAACGAGCTTTGTCAACATCACTATGTCCCTCAATGGCGACATCTTTCTCAAGAATGAAATCAAGAGGCGATTTTGG